>CM048847.1:57393334-57670834 GCA_026545225.1 Cornus controversa
GTTTCTTTGGCCAGTCTTCATATTGATCTTTCTCTTTCCCGCTATAAATTTTTATTTAAAATGATTTTGCTTGGTACTGTATACTATAATTGGCAATTGTGGTCGCAGTCCGTGGTGAAAAGGAATCGGACCTGTATTAATGTAATGTATTGAAATTAGTTATTATAGTGGTGAATTTTGTATTGCACGTAAGGGTCAAAATGCACTTATACACAATTTTTAATAACATAATTTAATAAAATAAATTTAATTTAATTTAATTTTTAAAAATTATTTAACACAAGTAATGACGTATTCAAAAGTTTTAAGTCCATGTTCTTATTATAAAGGCTTAGTAATTATACTTTTTTAATTAAATTAATAAATAAAAATAAATTTGTCTATAAGTCATTTTATGATCATTTTTCATTATATTTGAAGTCTGATAATGACTAACTTAAAGGTATTTTGTTGATTAAAAAAAAAAGCACTAGTAATAGTAAAAGATAAAGCTTGTCGGATTAGCATGAATTCTAGTTTTTTAGATTATCAGTACAGTGGCTTTTCATTCGAATGATCACGTTTAAATTGTGAAGTACCTCTCTATAATTGTTGTCAATCCAGCTAACTAGCTAGTATGGTGTTGATTGAATTGATCATTTTTAATAAATATATAAATAAATTGTGTGAGAGAGAGAATTGAAGTTTTACAAAGAAGAGAGAGAGAGAGAGAGAGAGAGAGAGAAGAGCCAATGCTCGCTAACACGTTTTCTAATTATGACAAGTCACACACGGCACGAGCAAACGTTGGTCAAAAGACATATAAGATATGAGAAATGTTAAACGTCATGAAATTATTTTATGAATTTATATCATGAATGATGTGGCATGTGATAATATCATGGAACTCCGTATATGGGGTAAAGCTCACCAATACTAACTCTCCATGTTACCTGCCACATCATTCATGATACAAATTCATGAAATAATTTCACGACGTGTAGCATTAATCAAAAGATATATATATACCGATGCTCTTAAGGTACTAGATTTGCTCTTCAAATTCTTTTATCAATTTTTTAAAAAATTTGTTGAGTTGCAAATTATTGATTAAATAATTATTACTATTATTAATAACAAAAGTTGTAGTTGCATTTGACTGGTTTTGGTTTTACCATATTAAAAATAAAAGAAAAAATTGATAACTGACCTGTCACAACAAAACATGTCAATTATAAAGAGGATTGGACGATTGTCTTGAGAACTGGTGTGTGAATTTGAAACTAACGATTTCTTTTTGGCGGTTCCAACAAATGAAAATACACATTGAGGAAACAAAATGTTTTGATAATATTATATATATATATATATATATATATATATATATGGAAAATTTAAAAACTTTGACGAAGTAATAGTAGTCACTTGTCCCATGAATATGTGTGATCACATCCAAAAGGTGACACTGCAAGGGTGCCCCGCGGGTGGTGCAAGATCTCACACCAAAAGAATGGTTCTTTAGTCATTTCACATGCTACAGACCGTCCCTTTCCTCGACGATAACGAATCGAAATTGGTGGGACATTCCACCGCGACAGGCGAAACCCTGTTGTCTGCTTTTGGAAATGCCCTTGTGGATGCTGAATATTTACAAAAACCACTGTTATATACTTCAAACGACATGAGAAATTTGGACAAAAATACAATTAATTACCTATAATATCAATCCAATTAATTAATTTATTATTATTATTATTTTTTTTTTTTTTGCAAACAAGAGATTAATGATAAGCGATATCAAAATCAATCTTTTTCTCTTTTCTTTTCTTTTTTCCGAAACACTAAACTTTCTTAGGCAGACTCGCCTCAAAATACAAATTCCAAATACAAAAGTCAATTCTTAGACATTTACAACACATCAATTATAGCTATTAATGCCGAAACAAATCTATTTTGCATTCTGGAAAGATGTAGCTCTATTGACAAAAGAATTTGTGGACATGGATTTATAGGAAAATGTTGTTAGCTAACACTCACCAAGGTTTGGGAGATATTGACCATTGATCCAAACTAGCTGAAACAATTTCACCCTTGTTTGACTTTTACTCTCTGCCTTTTACTGCCCCTATAACCATCTTTAAAAGGTTGTTGATCCCTTATTTATTTATAACTCGTGATAACTTATTGTAAGTTACTATTTACATGTATGTGCACAAGAGGTAAAAGAATTCAATTGTTTAAAGTTTTTTTTTTTTTTTTCCCTAATTGTTTAAAGCTTTCAAGATGTAGGTAAATAGCATTTGCTAGATACAGTGGAATGTAGTGTTGGCATTTATAGTTACCCTGAAATGCTTTGTGCAGTCGTGATTTTATGAAAAGACTATAATTCTTTCATTACTTCCTCCGTCCCAAAAATTTTTAGTACTTTGAAAGTTGCGAGTTATCAAAGAACTCGAATATTTTGAGACGAGAAATGCTAAACGTCACAATTTTATTTCACGAATTTTAACTCGAATCTATGTGGCAGGTGTTAATACCTTAGGGACTCTGTGTATGGGAAAATCCTACCAATAATAACTTACCATTTAATTTTATCTCCTAAAATAATAAATTCTATCACCTGCCACATAAATTCGAGTTAAAATTTATAATATTTAGCATTGCTCTTTTGAGACCGATAGAATATTTGAAAAAAATAAAAGTGTTTTATTGTGTCAGTTACACTATTTTTGTAAAGTCAAGAGGAGGAGCAAACAAGACACATTATTGTAACAAGAAAAAATTATTAGGTAATTCGAGACTCACTATTTTAAAAAGACATTTTTCTTTTTTGTATATATCTTTTCTAGCATTTTTTTTTAGAACTCGAAACTCAACCGGGTAGGGCGTTTGAATCCATCCAAAGGCTATAAACCAAGGATAGAGCATCCGGCTCCACAGTCACTGCACTAATTAAATCAAAAAATTATAGAGAGCTGGCAGGGCTCAAACCTAGCCATTTTGAAACCTAGACCCCTCAACCTAGGCCAGCTCGATTCTTAAGCGACTTAAGCAATTGCCTAAAGCCCCAACCAATAGAAAGCCTCCAAATTATATTATTTCTTTAATAAGAGTTCCTAAAATTTTTATTTTCTAATATTATTAGACTTCCTCAAATTTTTGTTTCCTCGTACGGTTAGGCCCAACCAATGGTAAAAATTTAATAATAGGCTCAAATAATTTAATTCATTCTAAAATTTATATTTTATATCCTTATATCAACACCTTCTTCTTTTCTTTTCTTTTTTTTTTCTCTTTGTTACTTCTCATTTCATGTTTTTTTATAATTTGTTGAATATATATACTTAACGGATAATCGTAAAAAAAATTAAAAATTATAAAACTTTCCATCTTTTTCGGTTAACTTTTATCTTTTTTCCCTATTCATCGTGTTTTCTCCTCTTCTCTCATTACAACTTTTTTTTGTTATAATTAATAATAAAATAACAAGAAATTTGGGTGAAAAAATTAACAAATGAACAACCAAGTCATCTAAAAGAATTAAAAGATAATACAATAATGAAAGACAAATATATTAGTAACTTAGACTCATAATGATAATCAAATGTGTGATATAAAAGTCTTTACAAAGAACATGGAAAAAAATGGAAGAAAGTGAACCAAGTAAAAAAAAATGAAGATTTTATTCAAAAATCATATTCTATTCACACAAGTATTTATGAATCGAAAAAGTATTGTTAAAAATTAAGAGATTCATTAGTAGAAAATGGTTCAATTAAATATAATAATTTTAATAAGAATGATTTTATATAAATATTATTAACTAATATGTAATATTAATATATTACATGTTAAAGGCCACTCTTATATTTTTCACCTAAAGCCTTAAATTATGTTGAGTCACCCCTACCTCAACCTACCAACTCATTCAAGTCCCTGGGAACATCTTTTCTAGCATGTTACACGGGCAGAAGATTATTGAACTCTCCTTTCATAACGACAACAATCAGAGCGTTTTCTCTATTATTTAGAGTCGATTACATATAGGGTTGCAAATGAATAGAGCCGAGCTGGGCTTGAGTTTATTCAAGTTCAGCTCATTCGTTTGTGGGCTCAGCTTGTTCATTTGTGACTCAGTTTGGGTTCATGGCGAGTGGGCTCAAGCATGACAATATTTTAAAAAGCTCAAGCTCGGCTCATTTAACAAGAAAAGTCTTTTGGCCTCGATTTGAGCTTGTATTCAAGATCATTTTGACTTGTTCGTATGAACTTATACGAGCTTACATAAGCCTATATTCATGAATATATATACAAGTTTATATTTATGAAAGTGTTCATAACCATATACAAGTCTATGTTCAAGAATATATACAAGTCTATACGAGCTTATGTTCACTGGTCAAGCTCAATACTGTTTAGGATTAGCTCGTTCACTAAACGAGTCTAGAAATCAATTCGAACTCGGCTCATTTGCTTAACAAACAAGCCTGAGCCGAGCCTTAAATGCAACGAGCCCGAACTGCTCATGATTAGCTCAGTTTATTTGCAACCATAATTACATGAATCTTATGTTTCTATTCCATTCTATCTATAGTCCTAACTTCTTATATTTCTATTCCGTTCTATCTATAGTAATGGCTTCAGTTGAATCACATGTTAGCATATCTTTCATTACTAAACTTGACCATGTTAACATCTTTCCTAGTTCCTACCCTTAAGGTCGCTATGTCACTCTTCTAAGTAATTTTTTTTTTCCACATGTTCAAATCATGTAAATTGATTTTCTTCATTTTTTTATCTCCAATTAGGGGTGGCTCAATAAAATTTGAGGCCTTAAGTGATAAATAGAAAAGTGGCCTTATATTTAAAATATTAATATCAAATAATTATTAATAATGCAAAGTTACTAATTAGATGACTTGATTGTTTATTGTTAAATTTTTACCTAATTTTTTTGGTTACATTTTGATTATTAGTTATAACAAATTTATCGGGAGCTATTTTTTTAGATTGAATTGTTTTATCTATTTTACTCTTTTTTTTAAAAGTTTTTTTAATATCATGATTCATATTTTCTATTAGACATAATCAATAATATAAATAAAAATGGCCACAAACTAAATATACAATTTATATGATAAAAAATAATGATAAAAGTACAAAATCAATTAAGTTAAAGAACAATAAAACCTAAAAATATAAAAATCTTTCTAATGCTCCAACAAATTCTTCACTTTTACTACTATTTCGTAACTCTTCATCAAGTTATTGAATCCAAATATAAAATTAGTACTTTCTTGTTGGTAAGAAAACATTATGCAAGAGAAAAAAATATATAATATATAGAAGATTAAGTGAGATAGTGAGACAGATATGTTCATGGAGAGACGATACTAATATTAATACACCCCTATTGGATTAAATGAGAAGAGGAGAAAAAAATGTCTCCAGCAAGGATACGAGAAAGGAAAACGTAAGAGATAACAATTAAAAATTAAAAATAAGAGTTTAATAGAGAAAATCTAGGAGTTGATGAAAAGTTTTTCCAGTTTCTAATAATACTTATTCGATAAAAGTAAGATAAATTAAATTATAGAAACCTACTTTAATTGGTTGAGGCTTAAATACAAAGAAATGAAATTTTTTAGAAGTCTAATAAATGAATCTTATTGGCTGAACCGCCTAAGACATCAGCCCACCCTGTGACTCCAATTAGTGCTATTCCAACTATTGCATAAATGTGATCATCTCCGATTCTCTGCTTTCATTATGTACGCTCATCTAAATCATTTTCATGCATTATTTCTTTTTCCTTTGATCAGATACAATAGGCCTGGTTCTTTTGACAAAATTTTAATGATGCTCTAAGAATACTCGAAATGCAGTGACACTAGGTCAATGAAAATGCACTGAAATTATCAGTGATTTCTAAAAATATGGCAGTTCTAAATAAGTATGAGAACATGAATTCAAATATAAGAACACATAACAGAGTTATTTGAATATCCATTCAAACCATAAAAGTAATGTTTCATTTTGTGAATTTTATTTTCATTTTGGCTAATAAGAAATCAAAAAATTGTAGGCTATATTCGAGTCAAGCACCCTTGTTCTTCTTTGACTTTAGCATAGTATGTAAAAGAATGTGGTTACAAATTAAAAGACAATTCCGAAAAGCTAGATGGAAGTTTAACTTTGATTGCAGAATGGGTGGATATTATCTATACTGAAAAAAGATTGTAGTAAAAGAAAAAGTCATAACGTGACAGTGGAGTGGAGTCAGAGACTCAGAAAAGATGTTTAGGTAGTAAATAAGCAAATAAAGTAATTCAATACCATAATATATATATATATATATATATATATATAAAACATGTGAAAGAAGGGAAGCACATCAAAATGATTTGGGGGGCTACTACTTCAGCAATTGAACCATATCAAGAACAAGGACAGTGCTGCAAAAAACATTGAATCATGTTTGTTCCAAAAAAGGGAAATCAAAGACAGGCCTTGCGATGCCAATGCGATGTATGATGTATAGTTACCCAACAAACCAGAAAAAAAGGTGGATTGGGAGAGGGAAATTTGTGGGGAAAGATGATGTTATTTCTTTTAAGTGAAGCAATAAAAGATAGAGAGAGGGAGAGAGAAAAGAGAGCCCTAAAAAAAAGAGACACACAAAAGCTGAAAGAGGTCACTTTCAGAAGGCGGTGGCAGTGGCATTTGAAGGATCTATCTCTTTGTCTATCAAACCATCCATATTCCATTCAGACACTCTTAAGTTGAAGCTAGGGGCCTGTTTGCCAATGGTTTTTTTGAAAAATAAAAACTGAAAATCAGTTTTGGTGTCATTTATGTAAAAAGTAAAATAGATTTGTTAACTTATCCGTTATCAATTTTTTAACTTTGCTACCTTAACCATAAAAATAGAAACTAGAACTCGAGTTTTAAAACTTTAAACTTAAACCTAATTGTTGTCAATTTTTTAAAATTATTTTTATTTTTTTTAAATGAAAACACGTTATCGAACTTATTTTTTACTATGACTTCTCATATTTTGAAAATGACAACTGAGGCTGCAAATGAACCGAACCAAGTCGAGCTTAAGTTTGCTCGGGTTTGTAACAAGTTCAAAAAGTTGAGCTTGGACTTCACTCGTCATTAATTTGAGAAATTTGGATTCAGCTCGTTTAGTAAAAAAAATATTTGGAATTGATTTGAGCTCATGTTCAAAATCGTTTTAATTCGTTAATGAATATAAATAAACTTACACAAGTCTATGTTTATAAACTTACGAACTCTGTTCACGATCATAAACGAGTTTAAATGATCTCATGTTCATGAGTTGAGTTCAATGTTATTCGAGATCGACTCATTTATTAAACAAACTTAAGAATCAAGTTCAAATTTGACTCATTTGTTTAATAAACGAATCTGAATCCAATCCGTTGAGGAACAACTCATTTCCAACTCACTTCATTTGCAACCGATTGACAACACAAAATGACCAACTTATCAAACCCGTCCTAAGTTAGTTGTGGTTGAATCTGAATCCAATCTGTTGAGGAACAACTCATTTCTAACTCATTTCATTTGCATCCGATTGACAACACAATGAGATTACAAATATCTATAATCTCCTTTTTACCAAACACTGCCACCCTTAGCGGTGACATATAGGGGCGCTCAAATTATAGGCCAAAGGAGGTATTACGCCTTCCCTAATATCCACATACTTACTGTTCCCCACCACCTCTTGGAGACCCTCTCCCCCTTTCTGTCTCTCTCTAGAAAATATGAAACAATTGCGAGACATTCACTGGACACCCTCTTGAATTTTGGTGTGGCTTGTTCAAGTGGGTACTGTCCATATTGCAACCTCCTTGTTCTTGTTTCACTGTCTGGTTAGCACATCTATATCAAAAGCTGAGCAGAGAGAGAGATAGAGAAAGGGGCATAGAAAATGGGTTAGGCTAGATTGGAGGCTTTCTGATTTGGGTGATGGAATTTGTTGGGTTGAATGGCAGGGGGTTTTGGGAGAGGAAGAAGCAGCAATTTCAGGTTTCAGAGTGGTGGCAGATACAGAAGAAGCACAACAACTACAACAAGAAGAAGCAAAGAGGGGGTAGTGAGGAAACAACCCACTAAGAAGAAGTGTTCCCAATCAAAAGCTGGAACAAGAAAAGCACAACAAGGGTCTGAGTCTGGATCCTCAGAGGAATCATCATCACCAGCGCCATCAGAACCAGAACCAAAACCAAAACCAAAATCAAGTCTCTACTTCAAGACATGTAGAAGAAGATGTAGAGGAAGAAGAAGATCAAGACCAATCAGAAAAAGATCAAGAACTGGCCTTTCATGGACACCATCATCTTTATCTCCCACAGGTCCAAGAACAGCACCAACAAGTACAACAACATCAGCAGTTACTGTATGGAAGATTAGATGCACAACATCAGCAACAGCAGTCTCCACAGCCCCACAAGAAACGCTCTTACATACCTTCTTCCTCATCATTGGGGCAAAACGTCGAACATGCGAGATTGCAAGAAAAAATGGGAGACACCCATCACCCTCACCAAACAGTATCGTCAAGATTGGGTCTAAGAAACGCCGGCGGCGATATCGTGGAAGTTCACGGAGGCCACATTGTCCGATCCACCGGACGGAAAGACCGGCACAGCAAGGTCTGCACCGCAAAAGGGCCAAGGGACCGCCGAGTTCGACTGTCCGCGCACACGGCGATTCAGTTCTACGACGTGCAGGACCGCCTCGGCTACGACCGACCCAGCAAAGCTGTCGATTGGCTCATCAAAAAGGCCAAGGCCGCCATCGACGACCTTGCGCAGCTACCCGCATGGAACCCAACTACTGGTTCAACAGCAAATGCAAGTTTCGATCAAGAACAAACGGTCCAAGCCGCCCAAAAGCAGCGAAAAGAGGAGAACCAAGATCAGCTTTTTCTTATCCACCATAACTCTGTGATGGATACAGTTGCTGGTTCTTCTTCAACTAGGAGGGCTATAGAAACTACTTTGTTGGACAGAGATGGCTCTGCAAGATGTGGGATTCAGAATCAGCAGCAACAGCTGCAAATTAGTAGCAACCACAACGAGAATAGCTCAAGCTTCTTGCCGCCGTCTCTGGACTCCGATGCCATCGCCGACACGATCAAGTCTTTCTTCCCAATGGGTGCTTCGGCCCAGTCGAACTCCTCGGCGATGCAGTTTCAGAACTTCCCACCGCCGGATTTGCTGTCGAGAATGAGCAGTCAGAGCCAAGATCTGAGGCTCTCGCTTCAATCCTTTCAGGACCCAATTCTTATCCAACACCACCACAACCAAGCGTCCCAACATCAGAACCACCAAAACGAGCAAGCCCTTTTCTCTGGAACCACCACCCAACTGGGGTTTGATGGGTCTGGCTGGTCTGAGCACCAGTCGGGCGAGATTGGTAGGTTTCAGCGAATGGTTGCTTGGAATACCGGTGGAGACGCCGAGAACAGTGGTGGAGGAGGAGGATTTATCTTTAATTCGCCGCCAACGTCGCCGTTGCTGCAGCCGTTGTTCGGCCAGAACCAGCTGTTTTCTCAGAGGGGACCCCTTCAGTCCAGTAACACACCTTTAGCTCGTGCTTGGATAGACCCATTTTCCATTGCTGCCACCACCACCACCACCGCACATCAGCACCACCACCATCAAACACTGCAGGTCCATCCATCATCCATGTCCGGCATTGGATTCGCCCATGGAGGCGGATTCTCCGGATTTCGGATTCCAGCACGAATTCAAGGTGAAGAAGAGGAACACGATGGCATTTCCAATCAGCCGTCTTCTGCTTCCTCCGACTCTCGCCATTGAGTGAGTTCAAGACTAAAATTCTCTCTCCCTAACAGGTGATTCCTTCAAAACCCATTTGTGAAATCCATTCAATTGCATCTCATTCTAAAGTTTACATAATTTTCCCACAAATAATCTACTGTTACATTGATCTGATCTTTCAGGAATCAATCCATTATCAACTAGAGCAACCTAGAATTTGCATGTATGCTGTTATTGCTGTTAAAGTGGACGTAAAGCAGGCAGGCGAGAGAAATTTTGGTCAGTTCAATCAATGGCCACTACCGTGGAAAGAAGAAATCTGAGTGTATTTCAGGTTTTTTTAGTTCCCGGTTTGCTTCTATTTTAGTTATTTATGTTTTAGTTTGCTGTCTAAGTATGCTCTTGGAGCTCAACTTTGTTATTCTATGTTGGATTGCTTTGCTTTGCTGTTGCTAGACTTGTAAGTTGCCACTGTTTGCTTGACATTCATTTCTTGAGTCAGGACTCCTAAAAGTGAACTAGTTCTTCATCATTGTATAGTTTCCTCTTACAAACAGGTCAAATATGCTGAAATCGAAACTATTACAAACAGGTCAAATATGCTGAAATCTAGTATTTTTTATTTTTTTTGAGAGAGAAGATTCTCTTCAAATAAGGCAACACCAGATTTAAAAAGAGCATAAAGTTTTTGGTATTTCATTGCTATACTGATTTTGATTTGAGCTGGTGGTTGCTTTCTCGAAATCAAAATGAGAGGACAGATATAGTGTTTTCCTCTGTTAAAAATGGTCAATTTGTCATGTGGATGAAAGAGAGAGAGAGCTATTGTTTGGTTGTTTTGTTGCTTTGATGCTTTCTAATGAAAAAGTTCATGCCTCAACTACTTCCTTAAATCAGCAAAAAGAATTTAAAGAAATAACCAATCTTAGCATATCTCTATCGCTGCTTGGATTTTTGGGATCATTGGATTACAAGTCATTTTCCATGGACAGTAGAGGTGGTTATCGAAGGGTTTGAGAGTAGAAGCTAATTTCTGAGTTCCATCTTTACCCAATCTTTCCCCTTTTTATAGGGAGGAATCCTTTGTTTGTAATGGTTGTTTGCTGCTTCTAGTTCTGTTCTACAGAGCCTCATTTAGTAATGAAAACTTGAATTAGAATAAATCTTGAAAGCGTCGTGCATGCTTTGTTACTATATAAGTTGAATGTACTCTTGTGCAAGTTTAAGCAGAAGCATCATCAACCTAGAACCCAAATTACTCCAAATAGTAGATTCGGAAATCTGATTTTGACTTGAGAAAAGTGTACCAAATCAAAGCAGACATAGATTCTGTATTAGAAGAGGGTGTCATTTTGAATCATAGGTTCTCAAAGTTACTTTCGCTTTAAGGTCAGGCTGTGGAGGAATCTAAGGTGATGGGTACATTAGATAGATATAGCAAGGCAAACCAAGTTGGGCCAAGTGGAATTCAGCTGTAGGAGGAAATGAGGAATCATGAAAAGTGATTGTGAGCACAACAATCGCAGTTTTTTTTTTTTTTTGGGGTAAATAGCACAACAATCTCAGTTATGGAAGAATACACAGAATGTGGCACTTGGCTATCATTTCATGGTCCCCTACTCTGTAAATCTCTCTGCATAATAAATAAATAACTTCAATCTAGCTGGAAATTATTTTTTTGCAAATAAGGAAAGACAAAAATGAAAGAACACTCTGGCTTCAATTGAGATGGTGACAACTGTATAATGGTTGTTGGCATTTCTTTATTGTCGAGGAGTAGGAGTAGTACTACTAAATCTGCAATAAATTTGTACAATAATTTGGATGAATGATTCATAGTTTAAGGGAAGTTTGTTCAGCGCATTTAGAGTTGAAAGCCTGGTGGTGGTACGCATGAGCTTAATGCATCTGTTGGCTAGTTTTAAATGTCATTTTTCATTTAAAAAAATACTCCACAGGGTTTATGGGTGTAGTTTAAGGGTTTAGGAGAATAAGGATATGAGTTCCTTGCTTGTATACAAATGGGGTTACTTACCCAATAAAAGAACAAATGGGACTGTAGTAAGATAATATATAGTAATAGTGACATGAGTTGGATTGTACAGTTGTACTACATTTAGTCTTATTTATTTAAGTGTTCACAGAGCATATTATAAATATAATTCTATGAAAGCTATGTTTTCCTCGTATAATTGGACACTTGTTGTTGAAGGTGTATGTATGTATGTATGTATGTTAGAAAGAAAAGAAGAAGTCAATCCACGGTAGAAGAATCCAAACAACTGAATAGTAGAAAGTTTCAATCATCAACTCCATATTTCTCCACACCTATTCCAAATTAGATAAAAAACAAGAAATGAAGACAGTAAAAGACCCAAAAATGAAAAAAGACTTTCCAGTTCAGACCATTGAACTGCTAAGCAATAATTTGATCTTGCTTTGCACTTGTTTTATTATTTTCAGCTTGAGACAAGCTTAAAATTTCAGTCTTTACCTCTTCTGGAGCTGGAGCTTGTGTTTCAGCAGCTACGTCGTTCAGTTTTCTTTCCCTCGCAGTTACCTTCCCATTTTGACAAATAGGTTTATTAACTGAAACCAAGGATTTTGTTGCTGACTGGTTTGTAGTTTTACCTACCTTGTTCCCTTGCTTGGTCTGAACTTTCTTTGGAAGTACAGACGGTACAATTACACGGGCCTCCCATGGCCGCACAGCTATCCAGCGCTCCATCCAGCTCCAACCCCAGCTCTCTTTGCCAAGATCATAATAAGCCTGGCCAAAGTATGGACTAGAGTTGGCCCTCCACTGCAAATCAGATTAAATCACGCCATCATTTCCAAAAGAAAAGGCACGACCATTGCGAATAAAAATTCTAACAATTATTGTCAACTGGCATACCTGATGAGAGAAGGCGTATGCCATGGCTCGCTCACGCTTAATGGCTGCTTCTTCTCTCTGTTGTATCCTAGAGAGAATTTCCTCCATGGTTTCGTAGCCACCACACCATTCCACCTGTTGGCCAAAGTCAGGAAGCAAATTTGGTTCCTTAGTTGTTCATTCTCAGTGAGTTTGGCAGCTTAGAAGCACCTGTCCATGCTTTTCAGAGCAAAACTAAAAAAGGGTTTTTTTTTTTAAGCAGTAGAAGACTTGGAAGTTCTCCCAATACTGCTAGGCAATCAATGCTCTTTACTTATGCATGAACAAGTTTCAGAAAGCTTTTAAAGTTTACACAACTGCAAAATCCTACTTTATTTTGCAAAGTGCTCTCTAAGCCATAAATAAAAAATTGATGGTGTTTAGGCATGAAAAAGTCCATATTAATTTGCACTTTAATTACTTTTTAACTTTTGGCTGGTGAACCTGAAATTAGAACACCTAGTTGTGTGAGTTTTCGAAAAGTAAAGCTGCTAATGATCTAAGTTTATACTTAAAACAAGCTTATTGACTGGTGAGCTTGAAGTTAGTGATCCATTCTCTATGAATCACTTGAAGTAAACAAAGATCTGATGATACTCTTAACGAGATATCAAGGAACAATGGACATGGCCAGAAAATAGATGGCAAAGTTTACAGAGGTAAATTTAGAATCAACTTTGGATCAGAAGAACTGACAGCATGTTCTTATATATAGATATACTTAGGCAATGCAAACATTGATGATGTATATATATATATATATATATATTAGAGTGATTAGTACCTGTAGTTCGTGAAGCTTAGCCTCGAGTTTTAACTGATTTTCTAATTTCTTTTTCCTTATCCGACTTTCTGCCACCATGCAAAGTCGACGAGCTCTAATATCTGCCTGTATTCTGCTCCAACAATGTATGTGGCTCAAAGTGTTTGATGTCTGGTTTGCAGCAGTATTAGCTTCGATCAATGAGTGAAATCTCACAGTTCCTCTAAGACGGCGTAGAGCTTTCCTTGCCTGTGGAAGTGATCAGTGCACAACCAGAAATTTATCATACCAACAAATTAAATAACTTCAATAATATGATATGGAAAGTACAAATGATCAATAATACATCTCTTATATACCAACATTAAAATGATTAATATAGAGAGATTATGACTAGTGTCATAAGAGGATAGAATGCCACATATATATATATATATATATATATATATATATATATATATATATATATACCATGAATGCTCGAAATGCAGTTTGAATGCGCTTGGCAGCAATATCCTCCATGGACATGCTAAAAACACCAGCAGCATGTCCATTTGATTTTTCGGTAGCTGAGTTTACCTGCTTCATAGAGGTATAGGAGCATTTATACAAAACAAAATAAAATAAAAAAGTGAATAGTAGATAGAGAAGATAGAGGTTTAGGGGCAGTTAGAGAAAAAAAATGTAATTAGTAAAACATTCTACAAAAAAAAATCAATAGGAAAATTACCTTGGCTTTATTGGAGTTGTCTTTCTTTGATTTCTTTCGCCTAATTACTGCCTTAAACCAATCTCCGCAACCCATTTGTATCAATCAAAATGCTGAATGACACGTAGTGCCTAAAAACAAACCTAGCACAAAATTTTCCACATTGAGTAGGAAGCAGAAATCCAAGAAAGATTGTGTGATTTTAGCTGATTTTAGAAACATTTCTGTTATATATATATATATATATATATATATATATATATATATATATATATATAATCATTTAACTATCCATGCCATATTACTTGACTAGTAAACCTAGATTGCAAAGAATTAAGAGCGTAATACATATTGAGTTATCAATGTTGCAACAACATCAAAATAACAGTTGAAAATTTTGTAATGCAATTAAAATTTTCAAATGAAATAAATGGTACTAGTATTATTATTAATCAAGAGATATAAATATGTTTCACAAATTCAAAAATGGGATCTAAAGCAATGCAAATTACCACAAAAAATCTACTTTGTAAGATTTCTCAGTACACATCTTATCAGTATGATAATTAGTTCAACAAGCCATTCATACAGGAAATGAATATAAGCAATTGACAATTATAAAGAATATATAATAAATTACGAAATGACGATTATAAACACATTTATCACCCAAAAAACAGAAAATGGTGAAGATGCATACTAGAGAAGAATTTACCCATGACCTTAGGATGTGTTGGAACCCTAGAAGTATAGCAATATCAGCAGGAGAGAGAGAGAGAGAGAGAGAGAGAGATGTGAATTCAATTGACAGACTATTAGAATTTCTTTTATTGAAGGCTTCTCCAGTTCTCCTCCTGTAGTCTCAACTCTCAACTGACACCTCAACTAAATTGGGAAGTAATTTGTGATATTTGAAAGCACAACAATCAGCAAAACTGGTGTAGAATCAAGTGAAATAAGCCCATGAAAGATAGGTGGTCTCATCCAATCATATGCCACCATGTGGAAAAAATATGGAACTATAAGACTTCTTAAACACAGATGATGGTTTGACTGGTTGAGGCCACATATCTTTTGTGGTATGAGATCCTCAGGATCAGAGGGGTATCTGGGCTTATAGCGATGGCGGAACAAACGATAGTTATGGGCCACCTTGATAAGGGCCCTGTGAATATTGGGCCTCCAACTAAAATTTAGGTCTAACTGATGTAGCTGGGTCCCCTTTTTGATGGACCACTTTAACTGGCAAGATCCAGTGGTTGAACAAGAGTATGATCCTCCGTTGAAAGTGATGCTTGATCAGTTCATCTGACGGTTAAGCTTAAGGTCTAGTATTATATATATATATATATATATATATAAGATTCATATAGCGACCCCAAATAATTGAGAAAAACATTTTGATGTTGCAGTATTTGTAAACCAGATATGAAATAAACTTTCTCAGATTGTTTAAAAAGGCATATCTCAATATGCTATGCTATGCTATGCTAATGGATATGCCTTTTTAAACAATTCGAGAAAGTTTATTTCATATTTGGTTTACAAATACTACAACATCAAGTGTTTTTTTCAATTATTTGGGGTCGCTATATATATATATATATATTATAGGTGTTTTCACACCATAAAAAATATAACTAAAATCAAGTGGCGAGGCGAGGCGAGGATCTGATCGTATAGAGTTGGTTTTTAGTACAGCTATTGGATAACACAATTTCTAGGTTGTAAGATTGTTGAAAATGATCTAAAAAAATAGCTTCAAAGAGTGGTATTGTACTAGTTTGAGCTTTTAGATGTATATATGATTATGGTCGTTGGTGCAACACAATTTGATTTGTGCCAATTTATTATCAAATCATAAACAAATCCACTTTTAATAAATTTTCATTTTTGTAACCCATAACCAATCCTTAAAACTGGATGCAAACCACGCAAGGTTCAGTTTGGTTCAAATTGTTTCGAATCTATAATAATTTTGCAAATTTTCAGTTGTAAATTCACAAGAAAATAATTAAAAAAATAATAATAATTTCAAAATCCTCCAACAAAACAAATAGAACCTCTACATTCATTTACTAAATTATTGCAGTATTTATTAATCTTAAATGACAAGACTTTTAATCTAAAGATACCCAAAAATAAAACCCAACTTGATCAAAATAGGTGGTGTTGGTTACTTTATGATGTAATTCCATTTCATCAATATAAATTGGGTATGGGCCAATTACAGCTCATTGGACTAGATTAGGTTAATGGACCAAGCCCAGCTGCCAACCAATCTATTTTACACCCGAACCCTAAACATATGTAAATTCTGATTAATATGTTTATGCTTATTTATGTAAATAATAACTCAAAATATTGGTTAAATGTTAAAACAAATAGATTTGTTGGTCTATTCTTCATAGTCCAGACTATCCAGTTAGGGGATTTTATAGTCTTTTTTTATTGAATTCGTGATTACCAAATCGCTCTCTCTCTCTCTCTCTCTCTCTCTCTCTCTCTCTCTCTCTCTATATATATATATATATATATAACACAATAATTATATTTTGATTTTACTACACTGTCTCATTTTGAGCAAGGATATATATATTTTTTTAAGCATCCAAAATGAAATGGTAAAAAACAATACTCCTATCAAAAAATAATTTTAACGTGCATGTATTATCCTAGTAGTAGTGTTGACTGTTGAGTGCATTAATTAGGTGTTTTTTATTTGTTTATTTTATTAATTTGTTATATCTTTTGTGAATCGGTCGTCAAATTAAAAAATAAAAAATCATATATATATATATATATGAAATAATTAGGCTATGTTTGCTGGAATGGAAAAGATAAGAAAACAAATGATAACATTACTGATTAGAGAAAAGAAAGAAAGGATAGTATTAAACTTTTATCATGTTTACTTGATTAGTTAAAAAAAATATATATATATAATTAACATTTTTGAGGAAAGAAAGAAAATGAAATAATTTAAAAATTTTACTATTCTACTCTTTTAGAACAAATTTTAACTTTTATCAAAATAATGACAAAGTTAATATTAATAAAATTTCATTAAAAAATAATAATCTTTCCTTTTCTTTCTTTTCATTTTTATCCTTTTCTTTCTTTTCATTTTTAAAATGATAACAAAAATTACTATTCATATTTAATTTATCCTTTCAAATTCTTCTATTTCTTTTATTTTTCATAAAAAAATTTTATACCAAACACACAAAATCATATCTACGCAAAACCTTTCTTTTCTTTTTATTTCATTCTTACTGACCCTTGATGTAACTCGGTTAGATTCTTCACAAACCAACATCGTCCTTTGTATGTATGTATGTATGTGTCTATATATATATATATATATATATATATTTTTTTTTTTTTTTTTTTTTCTTGTGTGTGAATGAATGAATTCAGAGCTACCAAACAGAATCAAACTTGTTCCCATTCTCGGGTTACTTGGCAAAGGTGCAACCTAACAGAGAGAGAGAGAAAGAGATCTTGAGAGTCGGTCTAGGAAGGAAAGGAGTGGAGCGAGGATTTGGGCGATAAATTTGAGAGAGAGAGTATTCAAATTGCTTTAGATTTGCTTCTAAGTTTGAATTTCGAAAATGGGTCTTCCTTTTTTAAATTTAGTCATCTGATCTGTCTCTCAGACAAACTAACAAACTGGGTTTGAGAAAAATCCGAAGCTCTGAGATACTCTCTCTCTCTCTGTATATATATATATACACACACCATCTTTTGCTGAATTATGGGTGTTCTTCTCTGCATATAAATTGCCGATCTCGACTCCATAACCCACGAGATTTCGCGTAATCTATAGGATTGGATACTTGGGTTCCTTTTGACCTGGGTTCTCTTAATTCCTCTAAAAATTTCGCATTTGGGTTCTCCTTCAAACCCTCAAATTTTGATTTTTTTTTTAGATTGTATCTCAATGGTACTAATATCTTGTGTAAATCACTTTTGTTCACATTTTAAGAATTCTGTGATTGTCTGTTATTATTAGATGGCTGAGACCAAGAATGGCTCAAGAGGAACATACCCAGAAGTATAGAAATAGTAGTGGTGGTGGTAGTGGTAGTAGATCTTCAAAAAAGTTGAAGCATAAAAAAGTTCCACAAAGAGGACTTGGTGTTGCTCAGCTTGAGAAGATTAGATTAGAGGAACAACAGAAAAAAGATGCAGCTAATAATGTTTTGTCAAACAATTCAATTGTATCGCCAAGCAATTCTTCATGTTTAGCTGTTAAATGTGCCAATTTTAGGCATAGACCACCTTCACCTTCCACTATCCCTTTGCCACCACCTTCCCTCACCAATCTCTCTTCACCAAATTCTCTATTCAGACCACCCCTCTCCATCCCAAATGCTGATGGTTTGCATCCAAATTGTGTTACATTGTCGAAACCATCGGATATTTCGGGTTCAGGGAATGGAAAATGGCCTAAGTTGTGGAATTGTGAGTACATTTCTGAGGGGGAGAATCAAAGGTTGGATCAACATGGATTCGCATTGCGATCGAGTTTAAGTTTGCCTTATGAATCTTGTCCTCCCCCTAATGTGATGCACACAACACAACATATTAAACAACCGTCTTTTACATCAAAGGTATAGCCACTTGCATATTTGTTTTTCAATGGGTTTTCTATGAACTGGAACTTTATGTATATTTGTTGCAACTCATGGGGAATTTCAATGTATGGAAATTGTAGGTGAATGTCTCATCAGGGACTTCATCATCATCATCATCATCATCTGTAATAAATTTTCAGATGGAGCTCCCTTCAAACCAAAGCTATCACAGCAACAACTACCCATCGATGCGGCCAGAGGAAGAGAAGGTAATGTCTATCTTAATTGATTAAAACTTCTCAGCTTATAGTCTATTCAACTGTATAATTTAGTTGTACATACTTCATTGGTTGAAATTCAGTAGATTATGTGTACTTGTATAAGATGGAGATTTGTGGAATATGGGATTTTTGTGGTTAATTTCTTCATATTTCAACTCTATTAGTTCTTTCTTGGATTGTTATTTGAAACAACAAAAACCATCTTACGGAATTTTCTGGAATTGGTTATGCTAATTACAATTGAGACTCTTGAAACATTGGTGTTCATGTTTTGATTTTTGGTTTTGATGTTCCAACTTTTTCCCTTCTTGAATGAAAATTAGTATAAATACAACCCCAAGGAGTTGGCTTTGGTGGTAAAATCATTTGGCTCTGGTGTCTCATGAATCAAGTTTAAGATTCGACTTTCCTATAATGCAAATAATTCTTTAGAGGGTGACGCAAGCAGAGCCTTACCCGACTTGTGTGGAGGGGGCACTTTGCACGGTGTCTTGGGAATTAGTCGGGGGCCGGGGCAAATTCCCCGGACACCCCGGTTACCTATGAAAAAAAAATAGTATAAAATACTCTAAAATTGGGACTTTTCTAATGAGAAGAGCTTCTTGAATGATACTATATTTTTTTTTCTTGAATTGAATTTAGTAATTTTGTTTAATTGATTTTGTTGGTTAATTTGTTCACAGGTTGGTATAAAGAGACCGTATTCCTTCTCTCTAGAAAATCCATCAGGCCCCTCTTTACACTGCAAATTTCCTCCTAAATATGTTGCTCCCATCACTAGATCAGATGAATCAGCTTCTTGCAGCAATGGAGGCACAATTAATATTGAATCAATCAACCGAGTTTTCAGGTCAGCTTTAAATTAATTTATTTAACTTTATTTTGTAATATTTTTGTAATCCATGTATGTTCATATGGTATTGTTGCACCCTTTCCAGAGAGGGCCCTTCAAGCTCAGCTGCAATATATGAACCGAATTTGAGGATAATCACCAAAGAAAATGGTGATCTGAGTGGAGATATTCTCACATTGGCCCTCCCGACGGCAAATTTGCCACATCCCAGATCAAAATTTAAGGCCCCTCTAGCTTGTGTAGCCGCCCATCGTTGTGAATTATCTGAAATAGAAGGTCTACATTATCAAGTAAGATTAAACAACACACATTACACAATTTTCCATTTTCTGTTTTCATTTTTGTTGTGCTATCTATAAATTTTGTGTACATTAAATTTCCAGGGAAGCATGGAAGAACCGGTTCATGAACCAGGACTGTGTAGTGGGTTGATTGAGCGACATCCATTTTACAGCTTCTTTCCATCGGCAAAAGCACAAATTGGGCAAGCAGCAAATACTACAAGCAACTGCAATGGCGAAGCAGGAGGAGGTGTTGACCTCAATCTGAAGTTATAAGAAATGGCTTGGGCTTGCCAGTTTCTTATCATACCATCCATTTTTTCTATAAAATCATACCAGGATTTTTTTTATATTAATTGATTCAATGGTTTATTATAGGCTATAGTAGCTATGAATTTGCCTATGTAAAACTGACTATGAAAGAGACCCCAAATCTTTACCTTGTGAGAAGGGGAGAAGAGAAAAGAGGTAGAGAAGTAGATTTGTTTGTTTGGGTGTGTTACATTATTTATGCACGGCTCTTTGGTGGTTGTGCTTTTTAAATTTCAGGGTTTTGTGATTTGTTTGATTATGTGAACGAGTCAAGCACTATATATATATATATATATATATATATATATATATATATATACTAAATTTTTGCTTGTGGGTTTTGGGAATCTGGTTGTTCATTGTCTTGTCTTGCTTTTGAGGGGTCAAGGAAATGTGACCTCCATAATATAGTTCAGAGGAATGGCCCGTGGATGCATACTGTGCAGATATCAAAGAGAACTTCTAGGATTTGATGGAACTTTTAGTTTCTAAAACTCATGGATCCAGAGAAAAGTATCTTAAATAATTAATGGGTAGTAGCTTTTCTACACTGGAGTTATGATTGGCTTAAAATCAGAAGTTTCTTTCAATTTAAATATTTATGTTGATTTTTTCGAGTTAGGAAGATGCTCTTGAGGAGCAGTGATCCTAAATCCTTGTTTTTTCAGTTGATTCTTGGTGAATTTAAATCCGTAATATACTTCTTTTTTTTTTTAAATGTGCGTGCGTATATGTCAGAATTTTGTTGTGTCAATTTTATTCTTGAGTTTGTATTGTATCACATCGCTTATGCAACAAGATGATTTAACAATAAAAAAGAGAAATGTCATCACCTGTCACTCTTTTGATTAGTTGAAAAACTAATCATAAAGTCTATTTTATTCCTCTTTTTTATTATTTTTAAAAAACATTAAAAGAATAATTTTTTCTTTTAATTAGTTGAAAAACCAATCATAAAGTCTCATTTATTACTTTATGTTACTTTTTGGAAAACATTAAAAGAATAATTTTTTAAGACAAAACTACCCTCATAATTTTTTAATAACTTTATCTCTCAACATGCATCTTTAGTAAAAATTTTGGTACCTAAGTTGCTACCTTTTTGACAAAAAGGTAATTAATTTTTTTTATGAACTCGTGTATATATATATAGAAGTTTTAGTTGCAGTAAAATTTTGAAATTGAATTTTAGTTTTTTTTTAAATAAAATTGAAAGTTTTAATTGAAATAAAATTTTGAAATTGAGTTTTAGTTTTTTTTTAAAATAAAATTGAAAGTTTTAATTGAAATAAAATTTTGAAATTGAGTTTTAGTTTTTTTTTTTAAATAAAATTGAAAGTTTTAATTGAAATAAAATTTTGAAATTGAGTTTTAGTTTTTTAAGATAAAATTGAAAGTTTTAATTGAAATAAAATTATGGAATTGAGTTTTAGTTGTAGTAAAATATTAAAATTGAAAGTTTTAATTGAAATAAAATTATGGAATTGAGTTTTAGTCGTAGTAAAATACTAAAATTAAATTTTAATTATTTTAGGAGAGAGAGATGAAGATGGTACAGAGAAGTTGGGTGATGAAAGAATCTATTTTATGCCGTATGTGTATATAATACACACCTGCACATTGAAAGAAGAAAGATAAAAGTATTAAGAAATTACGAGAATAATTGATTTTTCTTTATTCACTTTACCTTCTTTCGATTCAAATGGCATGCTAAAAAATTAATTTTCCTTTCACTCATACTTTCTATTATAAATTTTCATTTAACCAAACCAAACCAACCCTAAGTTATTTTCCTTTATGTAATTTTAAAAAATTAAAAGAGAAAAAATTCAAGAAAGTTCCAGGCTGACCCGGATAAAGATCCTCACCAGTACAACTTCACCACATTTTCTTTTGCCTGTTGGCAGCAATGTCTAAATTCTTCCCTAACTAGAAGAGGTTACGGGTTCAAACCGTCTGGAAGCAGAGGTTAACAATTTTTATTTTTATTTGTATTTTATAATCCAATAAGTCTGATTTTCTCAATTATTAATCCAGCCTTGATCTGCCAGGCACTTTCTGCTATTTCGCAAGCACTAATGTCTAATATGTCAATTACTCCAGTACAATGCTAAAAATGGAAGTGCATTCTAGTCCCAAGAACAAAGGTTCGATTTGTTTTCAGTCTTTAGCATGTCAAGTATCCTCTGCTGGCTGTAGAACCACACATTGGTTTCAAACTTTCATATGAAATGTAAAATTTCAAATTTCGTTTTGACATATTTACCACTAAGGTTCTGATGCTGAAGCCCTTTTCAAAATAACAAAAATGATTTTGACCACTCAGATTGGTTATTAGAGAAAACAAAAGATGGCTACCAAAAAGTGTTTATGCAGAAATAACAAAGATGGCTACCAAAAAGAATGTCACAGCTTTCTACATATCTGGAAAGAAGTTGCAATGCCATGCCATAGCACCAAGATAACTCAAAGTCACTAAAAGGGACTGTCCCGAGTCTAATTTAAATGAATGCAACTCAAACCCCAAAAAAAACATCCCGCAAATTAAAAGAGAGAATCCTGATAATTAATAATAGTTACCAGAAAGCACCACCGCCATTGAATCTACGACCAGCCAAAAAAGGTGTCAAGAACATATACCAGTGCCAGGGAGAATGGGTAAAGCAGGAAAGCCACTGAAGAGGTCCAAACAGGGAAGGTGGTTCGGAAGCTGGCAAAGGCACCCATCACAACGCAAACAATCAAAATAACCAGCACTTCAGACGAGAAGTCCCAGGTCAATCCCCTAACATAAACAAGTGCCAAAAACACTGATAGACAAAGTGCGTTGTTCATAGTTACAGCCCCACATAACTGCAGCAGAAAACTCGTAGGGATTAGATATTGTTTAATAGCACTTTGCAGAAGATTGTAGTCTCTCATAATCACTAAATATACAGATACTAGTAAGAAAAGTTTGTCATTATTTACACTTTGAACATGACATATTATGCACCAGTCACATTTAAAGATCAAACTCACAAAAACTAAAACTTTCCTTCCTATTGATATATTTCTTTTCCATTTAAAAGCCTACTTATATGAAGTTTTTTTTTTTTTTTTGAAAGTTCTACTGATATGAAGTTTGTTTGTAAAAAAGTGTAGGTAACCCATACAAAAAAAAAAAGTCATGTCACTAATTTCACCACTAGAGCTTAATCTTGGGACAATGAAAGCATATTATCATATCAAAATTATAAATTCAAGGAATGCAGAAACCAAAAACTAGATTTGAATTTTTTTTTTCCCTGTACTTTATGAGAATCATCTCCATATACAAGAAAGAAAACCAGAGGGGAAACAAACCTCCGAAAATGTTAATGAGGCAGATCTCTGCTTTTTCCGGCTAGAAAAGATGATTGCAGACACTGCCTCACTGGAGTTGGTTGCCATAGGCAGGGCAATGAATGAGATAAAAAAAGAAGGAATGCTTGTGGCATCAGAGAAATTATCAACAGCATCTACCAAAGGATCAGCAAATGCAGCAGCAATGATGGTTCCCAGCAACAATGACAATACTGCTTTAACTATCGTCCTCCTAGGATTTTCAACACCCTCAACGACTTCATCACTTTGATCCCCCAAAAGATAATGTTCTCTCTTGGTTTGCTGCAAATGCATTTCCATAATATTACCATCCCAGTGGTACTAAGTGCACAGGTATGACTGGCATAACATTCACGATTCGATTAAAAAAAAGCATCGGCCTTGGGCAATTTGGTGAAGAAAAAACTACTCGAATAAAGGGCAGAATTAAGACAGATACAGATGACATTAAAAATATTAAGCATGCAAATACCACTATTTTGGTTCTGGATCTTCCAAATCATTCTCGCAGGAGATCTGGACCCATTTTTTTCTGACCTTTGATAAAAAAATTCATTCTATTGATAAAAAAAATAGGAGGTAGAACCAATAAAGATTTGTTTTTCAATTCATCCCTGGAGTTGAATACCTCATCCTAGAATTGTTACAGGGATTCATCATGACAAAACATACCTCGTGAAAATCAGTCAGATACTTCGTTGTGCCATGACTGGCCCCATGAGAAGAAGCCCCACCAGAACGCCTGGCCTCCTCAAGCCATTTTGAGATTCCATTTTTGAACTCTTGCATATCAACTTGAGAATCAAGACTTGTGTCAAAATCTTTCATCACTTTTCCCACAGCATCATCCTGATCAAAGTTCATATTTTCAAATTCAATTCCTACAATCAGTGCTCTCAATTCAGCAGCTGAAATAAATCCATCACCATTCTCATCGATCATCTTAAATAGCCTGAAATAGAACCCGTAAATCACTTAAGTTTTCTATAAGGAAAACACCATCAAGGGGGCATTCTCACCGGAGCCATTGCAGCAGTTGGATTGAGAGGTCCTCAATAAGTATCTCAGCCAAATGGCTGCAATGGGAAGCTCGAGGTGAGAGCGCCTCCTTGACAGCCTTACTCCTGCAATAAAGGCTGCAGTAGGAAGAATTCATAAATATATTAATAAAACTAACTTTTCTACAATATCATTATTAAGCGTGCCATCATCTGCGAGAAGCTTTCCAAGGGAACGCTTTTTCAAATGTTTCAAAATTCCAGATATTACATGCTTATGCTTTACAAAAGCAAGTCGTCTGCTCTGGATCCAAGGCTGAAATACCTGCATAAAATTTTGGAAGGGAAGTAAAATTAAAACACAGATCTCAATATTCAAATTGGATAACAAGAGGAGATTTAACCAGCTAACTATATGGCCAAGAACAGAACTCATATCAGGCATCAACACGATATATAGGACTTCCTAAACAGTAGCATTTATTAGTGCAGGTTAGAATATATTCATCACATAAAAATAAATATTTTAAGTGCAGCTGTTGTGGAACCAAAAGCTAGTAATACTTAGCTATCAAATAGACAACGAACCAGAGGGAAGACTGAGATGAGAAAATAAACTGAAGGAGAGAGGCTAGAGAGTTTGAGGGATTGAGGGATTGAGAAGAGCAAGCACATGGAATTCACAAACTCACAAAATATATTCAATCATCAAAAAGTACCCTTCATAATGCATGAACCTATTAGAGATAACTCTAATAGAACCAACATATAAATAGGTAGCAAGGAAAACCCTAATCAAATTCTACTACTAAAAATAAAACCCTAAAATATTAAATAACGAAAATATTCCTAAAATAAAAACATTACTAATATAATAATAATATTAAATAAAAATTAACCCTAAATAAAAGTAAATCCCTAATTTCATTTGTTTCTGCCCCTTCTCCAAAAGTAGAAGCGTAACACATTCGGCTCATCCACATAAATCATAAGTCATCCTGCATCAGCAGTTGATTTGTCCTGGCAGTTGATTATGGTACGCCCATTCATTATAAAGGCGAACAGATGGAAGCTAAAAGCTAAATGTACCATATATCTGAACCATAACTCTAACATGCGATAAAAGGTGATCTGAATTTTTTAATAGCTCTTATAAAGGGACTTGCACTCAACCTAGAAGAGGGAGTTGCTGGTGAATATAATTTGTTATTGCATTTTTCAAACATATTACAAGTATAAAAGGGGTATATCAAAATTTAATGCACAAAGATACCCAAGAACGACCATTTCCGATATCAATCAAAAATAGGAGATTGAGGACATTCACCAAAGCATTAGAGTGTGGATAAAATGGAGAAATGTTTTCAGAGGGCTGTGTGATTGTGAAGTCAAAGTTCTATAGAACCGTTACACAACCAATTTAATTTTATGGTTCAGAATGTTGGATGGTTGAAAGGCAATAGATACAAGAAATACTGTAGTCCAAATGAGAATGTTGAAATAGATGAGCAACATTACAAGAAAAAATAGAATAAGAAACAAGTGCGTCATAGGGATGTTAACAGTAACACTGATTGAAGAAGTTAAGATGAGATGAAGTACTCGTCTAAGATGTTTGGCTGTGTGTAATATGAACCAATTAATGCACAGTAATGGTTTGATTATCACAGTGGAAGGTACCAAAAGGAAATAAGGAGACTAAAGACCCAACTAGGAAGATGGGTCGACGTTGACCACCCAAAGTAATAGGGTTGACATTCACTTAATTTATTCTTTTCAAAGTGAGTTTCCTTTTGACTTCACACGATACCCCTTTTTCCTTCAAGTTTGATGAAATACATCTGTTCTCCTCTGCACTTCCTCTCTAAACATGTTTGTTGCTGTGACTTCATAATTGAAATTTTAACCACTTATAACATTATTAATGAAGGTGCACAGTGGCCTTTCGTCTGTATGTTTAAGGCAATGATATTTTAAGCTTATGCTACCAGGGGCATCTACTAATTTTTGCACATGTATACTTTGTAGAGTTTTTCAACATTTTAACCACGTGAGATGCCAACTGGTGGGCCTACAACTATCAACATGCTCTGCTACAGGTGAACTTCTTCGCAGTATCTAGAGTTCAAATGCATTTCCCACAACAACATTCCCCACTTCAAATGATGTTTCTTCAGTAGCTAAACAACTCCTTTTTGTGGTAAAGCATTATCACCAGACAGCTTCATTGAGACTATGCCTTTGAGAGTAACAGAAGAGAACCTCACAAGATAAAATCCAACCACAAGGAAGAGGATTTTTATGGAAAGAGACTTGCCTCACTTGAACTCACCCACCCACAATGATACATAGTCAAAACATTAGGATTAAAGAGAGTATATTACATATCTAAAATATAGATATATATATATAGATATTTTCCATCTTGTGATGTTTAATGATTTTTACCAAGAGCCCATGAATGTGATATACTGATATATGTATATCAATTATAAAAAGTTGTGAACAACCAACTTAAACCCTGGCCAACAGCTTAGTCTCCCCAACAAATATTATATTTGGATATAATATATCCCAAATGATTGAAAAGTTCAGCATCACTAGTAACATGATTTCGAGATTTCTATAGACACACTGATTCGGGTAGTACAATTACCTAAATATTTTACTCCTCTACATTTCTACGGTTTACTAAAAACACAAAAATATTTGGGAAAAAAAAATTGTCTACATCACCCTATAGAATATATATTTACTGCATGGAATATAATCACCTAAAAAAATTGTATTAATCACCCTATAGAATATATATTTACTGCATGGAATATATAATCACCTGATAAAGGCAATAAGAAACCAGTAGTGAGAAAGAGACAATAAGTGCAATCAAGATTGTTAATTGTTTTCCGGAAGTAGAACTGAGAAGTTGTGGTAATTGGACAACTAAAAACGGCAATATAGATATGGCCATTATCCTTGCAGCATAGCTGGTCCAGATATCAGTAGTGACACCAGACCCTGCATAGATGGAGCAACTTTTGGATTATGTATTCATTAACGAATTGGTTATAACTTGCAAACAATCTTCACATATAAGAAAAGATGACATGTATAAGACAAGCCTAGTGATATACCAGTTAAGCTAAATCCCTTGGTATCTTTTCCATCTATTGCTATTGAATCATGAAGGTCGCACTTGCCAACAACTACGCATGTTCCCCATATTACAGTAAGAAGCATCACTGTTGACCCAGCTAGCAAGCCCATGCCAACCGATACCTGGCTTTGAGCAGTTTCTGTACTTCCAGAGAGTCCAGATACTGTGGAAAAGAAAAAGGGAGAAGATTAGAAGCAATACACCGATCAATGAGAAAAAAGAAAAATGATGTATAAAAAAGATATAGACTCTATTAAAACATGAAATTAACTAACTTGTGCAAACAATGAAAGAGCATTTTCGACACTGAAAGAGTCCAATTAGTATAATAATAATAATAATAATAATAACAGAATTTTATAACTGACCAGCTTAAAACAATCAGCCTATGGAAACAGCAGATATGGCAAGTATAAGCCACAAAAAGGATGTGTCAAACATTTTTGTGAACAATGCATCATATATATATCCTTTACAATAGCTAGCCTATACTTCATTCGGGTATTGTAATTTGCACACATTGATTGTGGAGAAATTAAGTTAAAATAAATCAGAATAATTTTCGACAATTTATAAATAAAATGAAAAAACAGACTATGGGGAACAGTTATTCTAGAGGATACAAATCCCCAATAATAACATGACCATCAGAATGTTAAACTCTCTCTTGTCCTGGAATACATCTTTCCTCCACTTCTTCACCACCATTCCCCGCCCTAGTTCCCTTCCTATGAGTGCAATAATTTCCATCAATTATCTCTCCTCACCTATTCAAACCACCACCTCTTACCTTCTACATGCCATGAAGTATCAAAATAGAAGCCATCGGAAAGAAATGTAGAAGTTGCTATATTATATTTTATATATATAATGGACTGAACTAACTAGATAAATGTGAAGCCTGTAATTAATTTCAACCATAATTTAGTCCTAGATTATATCAGGTCTTCATTTCTCCAAACAACACAAGGCAGCAAAATTTTGATGACCTCTGGACTCGAAGGAAATGTCTTCACCTCCACCAAGGAGAAGAATTTCTGGCGTATTAAGATCCAAATGATAGGTGCATGTGTGTGATTCAACTAACCACCGTTAACAATCCAATAATAAAATATTAAAAGAAAGAATGGAAGGAGAATACAAGAAACATTTGATTCCCAATCGACTTTAGTCTCCATGTACAAAGAATTATGTTTAACAATCCAAATCTTAAAATTAAAATAGGGAGAAAAAAATATATCTTTTTTCTGCTCAGTCAAAGTTAACTCAATTTTTTGGCTTAGTTGAAGCGATTTTACTTTATATCATTTTTTCAGAAACAAAGAAGAAAAAACAATAGATTAAATATTCAAATTCATTTTATTTTAATTCCTTCTTGTCATTTTTCTCAGCAACGAAACAGAAGTTCATTTACAAACTCAGGCACTACAAAATAAAAGAAGCCCTGTTTTTTTGCTCGTTGATAATATATTATAAAAACAAAAAGGAAAAAAAAATAAAAACAAAAACTCGATAGCTTAGGTGAGTTCAAATTTCCGAGTTCTACTATTCCAACAAAAACTGAAAGAAAAGATTTCAAATTTCTTTCTCGTTTTCTCAAACTTTCCCTTTCCTCCACTTTCTGAGCAATCAAACAGAAGCAAAATCCAAATCAAAAAAACAAAGAAACTGAGATCGGAACTAGATCACAGATCACGTACCAAGAATGAGCATAGCATCCGGAAGAGCGCCGAGAATGGGAAGTAAGAGTCCTCCAACAAGACCAGGTCCAAGAAGCTCCAACAAGAGCTCGCTTCCACTGGAGAGGTACGTAGCAGCGAGGTACATGAGGAAACCGTAGACGATGATGAGGAAGAGATTGCCGAGTCCGGTGGTGGTACATGGCAAGAAGCCGTACGTCTGGTCGCAAGACTCGTCGGCGAAGAACCGATGGAGTCGGAGAAGTTGTGGACCCCGCAAATCATTGTGGACGCCGTCGGAGATGAGATCTGAGGGTGTTGATGATGGACGGTCGGTGACGATTCGGCCGTAGGCGAGGCCGCAGAGGATGAGAAAGAGGAGAAGAGTTGGTAGGAAGGTGACAGATCGTCTTCTAGCCATGTTTGAAACTTGTTGATGTGTTCTGTATCAGAAAGAGAAATATGCATTTATATATATATAGCTGTATCTTTTTATCTATATTTGAAGAGTTGATCTAATGCTACTAAATATGAGTGTGTGGCCACTGGCCTCCGTATGGGGGAAGTGAGAAGGAGAGACGATTCAAGTTCAATATTGTAACGAAGAGAGTGGCATGAGAATTTTTCATTTTCCTATTCTGCCCCTAAGTTTTAAGAAATACTGGCCGGTAGCCTGGTATTTATTGAATTTCCTCGTCACTATAGCGCACGAAACCGCTCCTGTTTTCATCTGAAATATATTTTGTCTTGGATGTATTTTAATTGGGAGTATGTTTGGCAATGTAAAATTTATTAAAAAAATAATTAAGAAAACAAAAATTTGTAATCATGTTTGGTGAAAAAAGTGTTGCAAGATTAAAAAATAAAATGACTAATTAAAAAGTTCATATAAAGTTTTTTTTTTTTTTTTTTTTTTTCTTGTTGACTGCTTTAGTAGTTGTGTTTTTGCTACCGTGCACAAATTTTAAAAAAAAACTCTATTTTTTTGTTTTTATTTAGACCTCTTTTTGACAACAAATACAATATTATTCAAACTGACAACAAAATGTACCAAACAAACATGGTTATTATACAGACTTTCAGGAAGCTAACATTCGCTCACTCTTTTTAACCTCGAGAGTATAGATATGAACTCAAATGCAATACGGTATAGACAAAGGCAATAAGACAATTTAAAAAAAAAAGACACAAATATAAATAAATAGGTAAAATAATAATAAAATAATATATTATTATATATAAAATAATAATAATTTTTGGTCATTTTATTCATATAATCATGAATGAAAACACTAATTTTAAGCTTAGAATTAGATGTTTGTTATTTTTGTTTTCTTAAATTTTATATTATTTTTTAATTAACTCATAATATATTTAAAATTGCATTTGATGTGTCATTCTTCTAAAAAAAAATAATTACAAAATCACCATGTCGTATTTTGAGAGTATTCAAAATGTGTCATTGTCATATTCTAATAATGTCCTTTCCGTATATCAGTAGTGTCCAACAAAAAAAAAAGTCATTAATATGTTCTCGGATGATTTTGTAATTTCTTTTAAAAAATGTATATATTTAAGAATTTTTTTTTTTTTTTTTTAAGTCAATTTGAGTTCGACTTTCTGAACTCACCATGAGCCCAAGTTAAAATCAACAAATCAAGTTGGCAACTACTTTATCACATCATAATTTACATGTGACCATATAACATAACTTTTGGTGAAAATCTCTGCTTTTAATGCATATGTAAAACAAACCATGATAGGTTCGTTATATACTTAAACTTGTGTAAATTGGAGGATTGACTAATGGGAAATATAACATTAATTGTGAAGGAAGAAATAAGAAAAGAGATGATAACATCTATTTATGTTTAAATAAATTATGAAGGAAAAGAAAGAAAATAATATCATTCTTGTTTGAAAAAGAGAAAAAAGAAAAGAAAAATTAGATTTTAGTGACCAAAATTAAAGAGATTTGTTTGTGACCATAAAGTCAATAAAAGATAAATAATGACCGATCTTGAAAAATAATTGTCAATGAGTGATCATTTAATTTTAATGTTCAAAATATCCTTCCCTTTTATCTAGATATTCTCAATCCTTCGATCGTCTTCTCCAATCTCATTCCTAAATATCAAGACTTCAAAATACATAAAAGAATTTTAGAAAAGAAAGTGTTTATATACATACATATATATATATATATATATATCTACAGAGATAGAGTCTCTCTATATATATCTTTAGACATATATGTTCGTCTTACAATTAATGTATGTGCATATATGAATTTTTTTATTTGGTGAATTTTAGGGCTTCAAAGATGCGACAAGAGTTATCGATTGAGATGAATTAACAATTTGAGACTTGATATAAGAAGAGGAAGATTCAGAAGAGAAGTTTTTAATAAGCCGCCACGGGACAGTAGATAATAGGTTTATTAACCAAGTTTATTCATATCCTCCAATATAGCTTTAATAATTAATTGCACCAAAATTAGGTTTTTTTTTTTTTTTTTTTTTGTTAATGAGATTTAATATACATAAATAAATTTATATATATTATTATATCTTACTTAAAAATTTTATATGTTCATATATTGTATACAAGTTATCGGATTCTTTGAAGTTTCTGATATTTGGAATTGTAGAAAACAATGAAAGGATTATAATCTATGGAAAAAATACGGATATTTTAGATTTTAAGATTAAATGATCACTCATTAGCAATTATTTGTTAAGTTTGGTCAATATTTACCTTTTATTGAATTTAAAGTAACTAAAAAACAATATTTTTTCAAATTTAGTCGCTAAAATATAATTTTTTCAAAAAAAAAAGAAACCATTTTAATCAATTTACTAACATGCCCTTTTGTGTTTATATTACAAGATCGATTTAAATGTCTTTTTAATTTTGTTCTTTAAAATATTAATGTTATTTTTGGTATTATAAAAAATTCACTAATTCTTATCATTTATCTTCAAATCTTCTTATTTTTAAGAGAATAGTATACGAAAATTTTAAAAGAATAAATTATCTCTCTTAATCACTTATTATTCTTTTTTTTTCTTTTACAAATAACAATTCAAACAGTATCATTTTCTTTTCTTTATTTTCTTTTATTTTTCTTCCGGTCTCATTGATCCAAATTAGTCCCACCGATGGCGATGGCAATGCCGTGAAATGTAGAGGTGGTAAGTGCAATGTCATTTTCTCATATTTTAAAGTTAAAAGTAAAAAAATGAAGTCTCCATTAGAGCAATATGAAGAGAGAGAGAGAGAGAGAGAGAGAGAGAGAGGAAAAAAATAAGCATCTTCTGAACCCTAATAAAAATAATGATTGGGGTAGTCTGCAGGCGATGCAAGTTGCCACTTGCCATTGATGGCATTGATCATCAATAACTATATCAAAAGAAAACTCATTTTAAAAAAAAATAAAAATCTACACAATATAAAAATGATATGTGGAATATTACATTTAAGAATATAAAAATCATATATAATTATTTAGGGAAAAATTGAATCTAATAAAAGAAAAAAACCTACCCTAAACAAAATAAATTTAAAACCAACCATTTATTTTTCATTTTTTCCTTAATGTGATAAGTTTATGATGCATTGATATATTAGTACCATATTTTTCGATTTTTTTTCTTTCCATTCTTTGATCTCGTTATGGGGTCATAATTTTTCTATCATTTATACAGGGAGGTGATAACTACAGTCTATTCATTTATATATAGAAAAAATAGAATACATTTATCATTTCTGTTTATATATAGTAAAACTGGATTTCACAGTTTTCACTTCTAAAGAGAAGAGCCTAATTCACTTCTAATGAGAAGAGCCTAACATGTTGCTATCGTTCTTTGAAAGAAGATCTCAATTGTTCCACTTCAAATGTGAATATATTGAATCATTTTTCAGTACCGTTGTTAAATAATCATTTAATGTGTAATTATCTGCTCATGTATTAATAAACAAGTGAATTTTATTTTAAGAGCACCGAATTTTTTTTAATTTTAAATTCAAGACATCAATTTAGTGCTCTCAAACATGCCTTGGTAAACTTCACGTTACATTTTCAAATGAAGACTCTGTAATGTCATTGAATTGCAAAAAATGGTAGAGTTAAGAAGGGGAAATAGAAGTGAAATATAAAATAAGCGAAGTAAAGAGAAAATTTAATTAATTATGTCTTCATTTCAATTAAAAACAAAAGTGGATAAAAAAAATTAAAGATAACAGAAATAATGGGGAAAAAAAAGAACAAAAGGAATGGAGGAGAAGGGAAAACAGACTGTTTTTTAAGATTTTTAGTGGAATTTTTCTTTTCTGGTTTGGTCAATAAATGAGATAAATAAAAAAGTAAAATAAGAAATTAATTTCTTATTTGTTTGACAATACAAAATCAAACAAATTTATATTAATTTTTTTAATTTGCCCTTCACATAGTCTCTGTGAAAAGAATTTTCAACACACCTACTAGTTTAAATTACGACTTGGACTCGTCTATTTGATTACAAAATGTTTCTATAAAAGGAAAAGGGATATTAGGATGATTTTCAATAAAACCAGGGGTAAAGACGTAATTAGAATTGTCTAGTGCTTTGTCACATTGTTGGTATCTTCTTCTGTGTCACAAGTAGGGGTGCACAAAGAACCGTCGGAACCGGAACCGAGGGGAACCGTACCGGAACCGTACCGAACCGTGGCTACGGTTCCGGTTCCGGTTCCTAAAATTAGGAACCGTTACCAACGGTTCCGGTTCCAGGACCAGTAGAATCGTACCGGAACCGGAACCGTTGAGGGTAACGGTTCCTTAGAACCGGAACCGTTTTATATTAAATATGTGCATATATATATATAATATAATAACTATATAATATATATATATATATATATATATACATTACATATAATAATTATATATAATGTATATATATTATGTATAATAATTATATTATCATATATTATATATAATAATTATATGATAATATAATTACTATACATAATATATATACATTATATGTAATGTATATATATCTATAATATAATATAATAATTATATATATATAGGGTGCCATTTTTAGATTGTAGGTCTCACATTTATTTAATGAATATATATTTATATATTTTGTATTTTCAAGCTTTATTAAAAAATAAATAAATAAAATAAAATAAAATAAAATAAAATAAAATCCTAAGGAACCGCGGTTCGGAACCGGAACCGTACCGAGAACCGCGGTACGGTTCCAACCCTTAACGGTTCCGGTTCCGGTTCCAAAAATCAGGAACCGTTGGTAACGGTTCCGGTTCCGGTTCCACCAAGAACCGTGAGGAACCGTACCGTGTGCACCCCTAGTCACAAGTGGACATATTGTAAAAGTTGAAGGCGGCAAGCATCAATCGACTAACGTGCGCCTGCCAGGTGTCCGCGGTGATAAGAGCAGCCGGTGTAGCAATGGCTACACCGGCTGGCTATGCCACAAAATGTGGCTAGCCATGTGCTGATGTGGCTAGCCACAATTTGTGGCCAGCCCAGCTGTACGGTATAGTGCTGGCTGGACTGGCTACATTTTAATATATTTATAATTTTTTATATTTTATAAAATTATTTAAAATACATTTATTTAATTGTTTGTTTGTGTTTTTTTCAACGGCTATTTTTCAACCCCTTATATTTTGATTTTTTTTTCATTAACATTTTTGTTAACAAAAAAATAAAAAAACTTTAATATAAAGACACTACATATTTTCTCACAAATAACTAAATAAAATAAAACGACATTACATATTTTTTTCACAAATAACTAAATAAAATAAAATGACATTACTTATTTTTCTCACAAGTAACTAAATAAAATAAAACGACATTACATATTTTTTCACAATCAACTAAATAAAAAATATTACATAATTTCAAACAAATAAATAAATAACTTGCATAGAAATAAAAATACATTATATTTGACCATCTGCTTCAGTTAATTTTTTTAGAATCGCATTTTGTTGAGCAATGATCCATCGCCTTGCTGCTTCTGTTGGAGCCTTCGCTGGATCTTGAAGCATTATATTATCTTCACGTTCTTCTCTAGCCATCCTTTCTCTCGATTGTATCTCCATCTGTTTAGTTTCTTCTTTCTTGGTGATCTCCAGTTGTTTAGTCCTTTGTTTTTCCATGGCAAGTTCAAGTCTCAATCTCTCTCCTTCGACTCCTGCTTCGCCAAACATGCGGCCTTGTTCGGTTATATCTTGCAATTCTGTAAGCAAGTTATTCTGCAATGATACAAGAGATATATTTTTATTTTTTCTCTTCTTCATTGCTTTTCGTCCAGCAGGACGTGTGTCATACGAACCTTCAGCATTCGATGGTAGTTCGTCATCGTCAAGGTTTACTGAACTTGGAGTTGATGAACCTGGTGTTGTGGGAATCGATTCAGAACAATCTGCAAGCTCATTAATATCCAAATCGAATATACCTCTCTTATTTTTTTGTTGGGTTGGCTTTTGTTTAGCGTTGCAATGGATCTGCCATTTTACCGAATTCTGAAGCACATTCCAACAATGCTCGAACTTAAATTCGTGTGTGGTTTGAAGTCTATATACTTCTTTACTAGTCTCCATCTATAAAATGAACAATAATTGATATTAAGAATTTGGATTAAAATTAAGAATTTAACAAAATTACAAAGTAAAAAACTTACTATATCTTGATCGTTCTGGCCACTACTCGGATTGTCTGACACATTTTTGTAGAATCCTGAAAATTTGTTTACTTTTGCTTGAAAGCTTGAAAAACGGTTCATCAGAGCACCACCCTTTCTATCTGTTATGCCTCCCATTTGGCTAACAAATTGAGACTGAATTTTTTCCCACATGCTGGACCTACTTTGATCTGTACCCGTCACAGCATCTTCACTAATCATGATCCATGCTTTGCACAATGCTATATCTTCTTCTTTGGACCAATTTTTACTCTTCTTTGGACCTATACAGAAGATGACAGCTGCAATACGCATACTCGCCTATGGAATTTCAGCAGATCTTTGCGATGAGTACACAAAGGTTGGCGAGCGCACTGCGATCCAAAGTTTGAAGAGATTTTGTGATGCTGTAATTGCATTGTATGCGGACCAGTACCTACGCTCACCAAACGAAAACGACATTGCACGTCTGCTTGAAGAAGGGGAGGAAAGAGGATTCCCAGGTATGCTTGGCTCTATAGATTGTATGTATTGGGAATGGAAGAACTGTCCTACAGCGTGGCATGGCACGCACAAGGGGAGAAGCCGTAAGCCTACCCTCATACTAGAGGCGGTTGCATAAAAAAATCTATGGATCTGGCATGCTTTCTTTGGTATGGCTGGTTCACACAATGATGTGAATGTCTTAGATCATTCTCCAGTATTCAACCGTATCATTAATGATACAATGCCTCCGGGTAATTATGTGGTGAATGGGCACCAACGTACATTGGGGTATTACTTATCTGATGGTATATATCCTAAATGGGCAACTTTGATGCAGACCATCCCGCACCCAACTACTGCAAAAGAGAAATTATTTTCTCAAAGACAAGAAGCCGTTAGGAAGGATGTTGAACGGGCATTTGGTGTGTTGCAGATAAGGTGGGCTATAACGCATGGACCAGTGTATTATTGGAAAAAAGAAGACCTGAGCAAGATAATGAGAACGTGCATCATATTACACAATATGATTATAGAAGACGAGCATGATACCAACATTTTGGATTGGACACCACCGCCGGATGAAAATGTCTCCCTTCCACATTACAATCGAGATCGATCATTTTTGGCAGCACACATACATACTCGTCTTAACAGGATTCGTAACGGAGATAACAATTTGGATCTCAGGAGAGATCTCATGAACCATTTATGGGATAAATATGGTAATGAATAAGTTGAAAGAAAATATTATCTTCAATGTAATTTTTCGTATTGTTTGTTATGAATAAAAAATATTTGTTTTACTTTTCTTCTCATTAATATATTGACAATTTATTTAAAAAATAATTCAATAGACAAAGAACTATTTTTTCTTATAAAAAAACAAAAAGAAACAAAATCATAAGTAAAGAAAAAAATTTTTTTAGACAATATACAAAGGTAGATAGACCCAAATAATGAAAGAAAAAAAAAATAATAATAATAACAAAAAAATATTAACAATAATACATCATTTAGTGTAAATATTATGATCATATAAACATATATTAGAATAAAAAAATAAAGTAAAAGGAAAGCAAAAAAAAAACTAGAAGAAAAAGAAAATAATAATGAAAGAAACAAAAAATAATAATAATAACAAAAAAATATTAATAATAATACATCATTTAGTGTAAATATTATGTTTATATAAACATATATTAGAATAAAAAAAATAAAGTAAAAGGAAAGCAAAAAAAACTAGAAAGAAAAAGAAAAGAAATAACAAAACTAGAAGATAAAGAAAATAATGAATGAAATAAGAAAATGAAAAAGAAAAAAAAAATGTGGCCAGCCAACATTTTGGCTGGCAATGAGGCTGGCTCTGCATAGCAGAGCCAGCGCCAGCGTCCCTAGGCTGGCCCACTTGTGGCCAGCCCCATACCAACCCAAAAACTGGCTACATTTAGCGCCAGCTAGCCAAACAGCCCACTACACCGGTTGCCCTAAGGCAGCGTATCTAAATATTAATATTGTACTATACTATTACAGTGTTATATTGTACTTAAGTGGAATTTTGACAAAGATCTAACCTTTGACCTGTAAAAAAAAGCACTTTTATTATTTTATCAATATTTATAAATTCAAGTTTGAAAATAGTAATTTGTGTAAAATAATAGTAATAAAAATTAAAATCACAAAAAAGAACAATTTTTAACATTAAAGCAGATAATATATATATTTTTAAAAGAAAAATGTATAGTATGAGACGGTCCAATATTGAATGGTTGGGTCCACCATTGAACAATATGTCTTTTAATTACATGTAGAGTCAATTTTACTTGTAGGTGATAATAATAGTATAATTTAATTGGATTTGTTTAATGGACAACTTATTTATATGTGAAATTAAATTCTTAGTTGACTATAAGTCATCCAATAATGTCTAGACACTTGTAATTATTTTATATTTAAATTGATGCACAGAGGATTGAGATTTAACCTTAAAAATAATACAGTCGCTTTCCTTTCCAATCTTATCTAGAATTCATATAAATTTGTTACCCTTTTTATTAGGTGGTGAATGGCAGTGAGTGGGTCCAAAAATAAAACTAAAATAATGATTAAAAAAAAAAAGTGGGTCCCTTGTTAATATGGCTCATTTTTAGAGGAAGAGAGTGAAATATAAAATTTGGATGCTGCTCCCTCCTCCACTATATTACAGTTGTAGCCTCCTTTCATTTTTGTTTCCCATTCTTTCATTCTACTTTAAACCTCTCACCAAACACAACCATTAAACATTAAAATCCGAAGAGAATTGACTCCCGAGAATGGGTGTGTCGGCAAAAAATAAAATAAAGTCAAAATACAATAATAGTGGGACTTGCCACGTTTGAAAACTGACTAACTTCCGGATCTCAAAATCAAGGGAGTACGTGGAGGCCCATCTACCTTACACTAGTTATTATCATCATATCTAATGCCACCTGCTTCAAAAATGAAATGACGAAAAAAACAAAGTAAGATTTCTTTCGAAATTGAGCTTTCTCCGGTTCACATTCTTTGTTGTACTTTGTAACTAAACTCAGCCGGCATGGTCTTGCATTTAAATTGTAAAGACTAACGTTAGTTTTTTTCAAAGGGACATGAGTCTATGTAATCATGACCAGTTTAGCGAACTAAGGGGAAACAAAAGGCACTGTTACACTACAATGACTTGGTTGAAATTGTAAGACAAAGACATTATTTGACTAAATGGTTGACTTAATCTAGCCAACCGTTCAAAAAAATAAATTATTTAAAAATAATTTTTTCTTTGTAGTTTTTTGGGTGCATATATATTTTTTTGTGTATTTTTCACATAAGCTTTTATAATTTTTATTAAAAGTTGAATTTTTTGATAAAATTATTTCTGTTAAAAATGAAATTTCGAAAATTTTAATTTGAGTATCACTTAAGTTATGTTCCTACTTAATTTTTAAAATATATATATATATATATATATATATTATTAATACTTTATAAATTAATACTTGATAAATTGGTATAACATCTATAAATTAATACTTGATAAATTATTAATCTCTTTTAAATAATAAATTACGATTGATCCCAGAAAAAAAAAAAAAAAAGCATGATATCATTTGACAGTTTTGGGAGGTTACATTTTCTTTTTCTAACGTTGCACATTTTTTTTTTCAGATGCTTTGGAGAGTTAATTATGAGATTCTGCAACTGTTGAGACCCTGCATATTTTTTTTCTCTTGGTTTGGATGAGAGACTGAACACTCGCGGCAGTTTTGATGAAGAAATCCTAATTTTTCTCTTTAAAGTTTTTATTTTATTTTTCTTTTTTATTGTTATTATTTTTTTCTTTCTTCTTGCACTCGTATGGAGTACGATATATGTGCAATAACCCTTTTCTCTCTTCTTTTCTTTTTTTTTTCTCTTGTTCTTTAAATTTTACTACAATTTTATGAACTTAGTGTACATATTTTATATATTTGAACTTTTTTATAATATATATATTTAGAATAATGATATCATATTTGAATCTTGATTACTGAAATTCTATTTTTTGGTTTGTTGTTTTGATCATGCTCATTGTCTCCCCTCAAAATAAATTCCCTGATCCTTTCCTAGCTATTAGCCAATTTCTTGACGCTAAGCCAATACGCAAGAAACATAATCCTTTTTTTTTCACCAATTCTTGCTTGTTATACAAAATTTAAATTTCCTTTTAAGAAGAAAAAAAAAGGAGTAGAATTTTGTTAACAATTGATAGTGAGTTAATTGTGCAATGCTTTCTTAATAATTATGAATGTATTAGTAGAAATATTATCTATAAATATTTAAGTTTTCGTATCTATTATTTTGGTTCAAATTTTTTTATTAGATTCTCATTTTTCAAAATTGTAGAAAATTTTCTGTCATTTTGGCCCTTTTCTCCTCCTTTTCTTTTCTCCCTACTTAAACAAAGGAGACCTTCCATTCCACTCCCTATTTTCCTATTCTCTTCCTTTCATCTTTCCTCCCACCAAATAGTCTTAATTTGACTGAAAAGAAACTTTGTTCATAAATTACATTTTGTTTTATAATAGAGTAAAATGCAAAAAAAAAAAAAAAACTCCCCAATACTTTACCCTCAATTTCATAAAACCCCCTGAACTTTTTTTAACCTCCCTTAAATTATATTTTGTACACAAAACTCTCCATAAACTATCACATTTTGTTACTTATTTTTCATTAAATAACCATAATGCCCTTTTCCTATTAAATTACACTTAATCAATTTTTATTAGTAAAATAAATTGTGAAATTTTTTTATACTATTTTGATGACATATTCTCCATTAAATTTGCATAAATTACTTTTAATTCTTGAAATTAATTTTTTAATAAAAAACCTAAGTAGTTTTTTTAATAATTTAAGTAATTCCTTAATTTTTTATGAATTTACTACATAAAAAAGAAAGTACTTTTTTTTATTTGAGTAACTTTTTAATTTTTCATTAATATATTGTATGAAAAAAAGGTATTTGTTTACAGTAATTATTTTACACTAAGCATCATAAGTTTTATTATAAATAGTAAAGTTTTAATAATAAGTTAATCATTTTGTAAAATGGCTAAATTTGATAGTAATTACAAGTTCATTTATTTTTTTTATTATAATAAATTGATAGCAATAATAAAATTAGGAAAATGGTATAGTTAATATTTATATAAGAGAAAAGATAATTTAATTATAAATAACAAATTGAAAAAGAATGAATATAATTACCTTTTGTTATGGGATGTAAGTTCTGAAAATTTTTTGCCCGTTTTACAGACTTTGAGTTTTTTAATTTTTTTCCTCTCAAGGGAGTTTATTGCCACTGGGGTAAAGTATAGGTTTTTTTTTGTTTTTGATTTTTACTCATTATAATATTTCTTTTTCCTTTTTTATCTAATAAAATAATACAGGACCAAAAAAATACTGTAGTTGAAAAGAAGACAGTATTCGAAGGGTTTCTTTTCCTATCCTATCTAGATTTCAGGTACTGTACTAAATTGCAACCCTTTTTGTTAGGTTAGGTGGTAATAATACTAGCAGTGCAAAGCCAAAAATGAAACTAAAAAAGAGGGGGTCCCAGGTCCGTTGTTTATTGCCTTTCCTTTTCATTTTCCATCATTTTATCCTAGTATAATCTCTTACCAAACAGGCCGTTAGACATGGAAATCTTAGAGAAGTAACCACCGAGAAGGCCTGTGTCAAAAATTAGTGGGAAGTGCTTGTTTGAAAACTGACTAATTAGTGTATGTTTGGAGAGTATTAGGTCATATTTCTCCAAATTGTCCAAACTTCTAAGCTGGGATGGCAACCGGGCGGGGCGAATTTTGACTTTTTTGTACATGCAACTATTTAACTTTTTTTGTCCCATTTTCATCCCGCAATCGTGTATAAAAGGGGAGGGGCTGGGCGGGGCGGGTTTTGACTTTCCCGTCCCCATAACCGTTTAACTTTTCTCACCCGGTCCCGTTTATACTTTTTCTTTTTTTTTTTAATGCAAAAATTTTTATAATAATAAATTTGATATTTTGATACATATACACCAAAAACACATATTTAGATACATGCAACACAATTGATAATATTGAGTCATCCATTACTGATATAATAAACTTGTATAGTTGTATGATAAATATAATATTAATATTTCCTTTATATTATATATATAAGTATAAATATATATATATTTAAAAGGGGCGGAGCGGGTACCTGTCAGGGTAGAGTCTTATCCTGTCCCCGCACCGTTTAAGCGCGGGTTATTTTTCTTAATCCCATCCTCACCCCGTTTCCTTAAATGATTCCGTAAACGAGTTTTAAAAGGGGCGGGGTGGGGCGGGTACCCGACGAAGCGGGGCAAATTATCATCCCTACTTCTAAGGTCTCAAGAAGTCTTTTCAGACATCAAAAGCCTTTTTTTTTAAAATGTAACGTTTGGTTGTACATATGTAAAGACTTTTTTGAAAAAGTCAATAGTCAGAAAGCCTATTTTAGAGAAGTAAAAAAATGTTACTTTTAGATACTCCTTTTAGGAAGACAATTTTTTTTTTGAAATAATTTGGTATTTTACTAATTTGTCCATATACTTCTTATATATTAAGCAGATTGTGCTATATTTTCTTTTGGTCCCTTATTCCTCCACTGCCACTGCTACCGCAGCTTTCTACCACCACCACTACCGCCACCTCCACCACCACCACCACCACTACCGCCACCTCCATTGCCACGACCCCCACCACCATCTCCCCCATCACCATTGCCACCGATGCTTTCTACCACCACCACCATTATTGTTGCCACCGCCACCACTACTGTCATCGCCTTTTACCACTACAGCTTCCTTCCATTGTTGACTTCTCGTTTTCTAAGGATTGTAATCGTTGTTAAGAATAAAGGATAATATTGTCAAGAAAAAAATAATTTAAAAGTTAAAGTATATTTAAAAATGCACTAGCCAAACGTATTTTTTCTCCTAAATTCCTTTTAACAAAATTCCTTTTACGAAAGTCTTATCAATGAAGTCCTTTTGATATTAGGAAGCTCTCCTAAACGGGACCTAAACCTCTGGATCTCAGAATCAAGGGAACACGTGGACGCCCATCTACCTTACATTAGTTATTTTCACTTAAGAGGGAACAAAAAAATGTACAATTTGTTTTGAAGTATTTAACACGTTGACTTCTTCATTTTGTTAATGCAGCACTTATTATTTAAAAGATGTAACATGTGTAACCACAGGTGGACAAATGGGGATTGTACACACAAATTTCAAGTCTAAGAATAAGATTAAAATACGAGGAAAAATATATCATATATATATATATATATATATATATATATTAATTTCAAGAAATATAGGTTACAAGTCTCTGTAAATCTTTACAAAAAAATAATAAATTCCTCTGATTCAATCTCCTTGGTGATCCGGATTCAAGGGCTGCTGAAGTTTGATCTTGAATTGGATTGAAACTTTGATAAAGAATGACACGTGGATGATGTGTTTGTTGTTATTCTCCTTCAGGGTTTAGATGCTTTGGAGCTTTGAATTTTGAATGAAGAATCCTGCAGAATTTTAGCTTTCTCTGAGAGCCTTCTGGTTCATCCCCTCTCCGAATTCAAGGGCTACTGGAGCTTGATCTTAAATCGGGTTGTCAAGAATCCTCTTCAAGTGTTTGTTGTTGAAGAAAATCGGTGGGAATTTCTGATCGAGTGCTAAAGAAGCTTGATCTCGAACAGTCTTGTTAATGATTCTTTGAATTTGTTGAATAGTGGAGGAAGAACGGGCACGACTTTGAATGTGCTTGTTGTTATTATTCTTCAAAGTTTTGAGGGTTGGATGAATGATGTCTTCAGAGTTTCAAGTGTTGATTGAAAGCAGAGTCTGACAGAGCTTCAGTATTCTGTCAGAGTCCTCTCCTTCTTCTCTTCACCCTCTAGACCTTTATTTATAGGCTCACCGGAGGAGTAGATTTGTAACTTTATTTTCTTTTGATAATTATCCTATAATTATTTTTTTATGATAATTATAATACTTATATACATAATAATTATCTTTTAGGATAATTACACACACATATATATATATAATTTATCCATTTGACCCATTTTCAAGTGGGCTTGGATGCTTTTAGACAATTTAGATCAGCTCATGGCCCATTTATTTGTGGTGGGTTTGGGCTTTGAATTATTTGACTCATTGGATCACATTCTAAAGTGAGTCAAATTGAAGGTAAGCCCAAATTATATTTTGGGTTCATCATGTAACTCTTTAATGTCTACAAATTGCCCCCACTTCAAGTATCGCGCTATATCGAGCTTTGTCACGTATCTAAAGCGGGACTTGAAGTATTTAATTTTCGTAAAGTTATTTTTTTCTTTGTGAAAATCCAATTGCAAAGAGGGTGTCTTATTTGTCAAGTTGAATTGGAGTCTTGAAAACAATAGGACTTTTTTTTCCTTATCCAAGCGTATTTGAAGATTTGAGGATCCTGTTGCAAATAAGATTTTTTCCTTGTCCAAGTGAAATTGAAGACTTCGATATCCTATTGCAAATAGGATGTTTTCCTTGTCCAATCTGAAATAGGATTTGGTTTTCCATGTTCAAACTAAATTGGAGTCTTAAAAATCCAATGGCAAATAGGATTAATCCATAGTTTTATATATGTAACCTACGCTTCAAACTTTTTACATCAGAGAATAATTGAGAGAAATCTCACGAACTACTATTGGAAGAAACCTACACCTAGCAACTGTAAGCTCTTCTTTCTTTCTATTTTTTTTCCATGATTGTCGCTTTTTTTTTTTTCTTTCTCTTTCTCTTTATTTTTCTTTTTCTTCTGAATGCCGCCACACACATCTATATGTATACATAGATATAGCCTTCTGCCACTGCCTTCTTTCTTTTTCTTCTGAATGCCACCACACACATCTATATGTATATATAGATATAGCCTTCTTTCTTTCCCTTTTTTTTTTTTTTCTTTCTTTGTCTTTTTCTTTTCTTATGACTACCGCCACACATATCTATATGTATACATAGATATAGCCTTCTGCCACTGCCTTTTTTCTTTTCTTCTTTTTTTCTTTTTTTCTTTTTCTTCTGAATGCCACCACACACATCTATATGTATATATAGATATAGCCTTCTTTCTTTCCCTTTCTTTTCCTTCTGAATGCCGCCACACACATCTATATGTATATATAGATATAGCCTTCTTTCTTTCCCTTTCTTTTTCTTCTGACTGTCGCCACACACATCTATATGTATATATAGATATAGCCTTCTTTCTTCTTTTTCTTTCTTTCTTTTCTTTTTTTACTTTTTCTTTCTCTTATTCTTTTTTTTCCTTTCTTTCTCTGTATATATAGATAGATATATAACCTTCTTTATTCTCTTTCTTTCTTTTCTTTTTTTTTTCCTTCTGTCTTCCCTTATTATACGCACTCAAAGCTACCGCGAAGGCTATGAACTTAGAAATGGAGAGTAATTTGAAGAAATGACCTCAAATCTTTGTGTATTGACCCCTAATCGAATTGTTTGGGATTCAAAAGTAAAAGAAATCATTTTATCTACTAATAGTGGTCAAATTGGTTTATTAACAAATCACGCCCCTATTATATAGATATACATATATACATTTGTTGCTGATGTGGCAGAAAGTGACGTGGTGGCTGACTAGGTACTGAATGTTGATTGGACAATGATATGGTAGGTGACTGGATATGTAAAAATATAAGAACTGTTGTGCTGCTTGCTAGTTTAGAACTTGAGATCTTATAAAGACTTATTACAACCCCACACCATCTCTCCTGCACCACTCCATATATTATAAACCTTTGAAATATAGTATAACATGCGGCTGAACTTCAAAAAAAACTTTTTTTTCTCAGTAGCAACTTTGTTCTATGCAATCTCTAATAACCAAATTTTTTTTTTCAGATCAACTTCTACTTGTAGACTCTGCTCGAGCTTTGTATTGCCTCTGAAAACATACAAATCCATTGAATTCATCGAGGAAGACAACTTTATGTGAGTCACTCAATTATTTTCTTTCAAGTTTTAATTTCTTTGTCAATTATTGTAGGTCAAATCGCTTTTAGAATATAGAGTTCGGAATGCCATTCATTAGTCCTTTCGGGGTCCCTTAGTTCCGTTGGAACACTTTATCGTTCATTTGGCGTCCATTAGTGCTCTTTGAGGTCACTTAATTCCTTTAAAACACTTTATCATCTATTCGAGGTCCCTTAGTGCCCTTTGGGGTCACTTAGTTCCTTTGGAATACTTTATCGTCCCTTCGGAGTCCCTTAGTGCCTTTCAGTGTCACTTAATCGTCCCTTCGGGGTCCCTTAGTGCCCTTTGGGGTTACTTAGTTCATTTGGAACACTTTATCGTCCCTTTGGGGTCACTTAGTTCAGTTGAAACACTTTATCGTCATTCGATGTCATTTTATCATCCCTTTGGAGTCCTTTAGTGCCCTTTAGAACACTTTATCGTCCCTTTGGGGTCCCTTAATGACCTTCGGGGTCACTTAGTTTCTTTATAACACTTTATTGTCCCTTCGAGGTCCTTTAGTACTCTTCGAGGTCACTTTAGTTCTTTTGGAACTCTTTTGTTAGTCCTTTCTGGATATTTTTTTTTTTGGTTAAATTCTTCTCACACTTTTTTTTTTTCTTCTTGTCAGGTAAACAACCTTTGACTTCTGCTAATCACAGTTTTATTCAAAAATTTCAAGGCAAACACAATAATCAATTTAGAACGAGAGAACGATGTCATGGAGAAATGAACTACACTGAATGTAAAACCCCACCGGTTGGTCGTTTTGTTCTATCGGCCAAATTAACACGACGTGATAGGTGCTTTCAACATCTTCGAGAAAGTCAAGTCACCATATAGTGCGACAAACACCTTTTAACATATTTTGGTGGTGAGCCAAGTTGTCACCACAATGCGACATACATCGTCAACATCTTGGCGGTAGGCCAAGTCATCACGGTGCGGCAGATAACGTCAATGTTTTGGTGGCAAGCCAAGTCACCACGGTGCGGTAAATATCGTCAACATCTTAGCGGTAAGCCAACTCACCACAGTGCGACAAACATTGTCAATATCTTGACGGCAGGCCAAAAGAATTTTTTTTTTATTGGGTTGACTGAACTTAGAACGAAGCTCTAAGCTGCCTACGTACTCTCAAAAAAGGATTGTATTTTTTTTATATAGACAGTTTATACTCGTATCAAGGAGTTTTTTTGGTAGACAGTTTATACTTGTGTCAAAGAGTTTTTTTTGGTAGACAGTTTATACTCGTGTCAAGGAGTGTCATCGATAATTTAGGCTCGTATCGGGGAGCACTTTAACTTTAATTAATTTTCAACTTTGCAAGACTCAGAAAATAGTCCAAGCTTATGTTGAGAGGTGTGAACCAGTTCGGCGTCAATTTGAAGATTTCCTTCTTACTTTGTTTCTTCATGATACTCTTCTTGTACTTGAGAAGAAACATCTCCTTCGAACTTGTCTCCCCACCTAGAAGGAAGAGATATTTCATTAGTCATGGTCCATACAGGAGGATTGAACCTCACTCAGTATGCTTTCATTTTGTTGCGAGATTTGTAAAATATGGAGGAAGGCATGGTAGAATTGTCTAGTATCTAATTAGAAAAAACTTAGTGTGTCATGCATGTTAGGATTGCCTATGGTTTGAACTTAGAAATTTGTTCTACCTTTATTGTGATAATGGATGGGTTGGTTTAGAACATAGTTCTAATTATTTTCGATACAGGAGATTAAATGACTAAATGATATAATTGTTTCTGTATGTTTTTACTGTCCTCATATAGAGGGTATGTTTACCGATTCTCTGATTGGGTGGCAGTAGAGGGAACTTGCTTGTGAGTTTAACCAATTTTGTTGATATTTTAGATCCCAAACAGTTTTCATCTCGAGGTTAGAGTATGAAGTTCATAGAGTGTGGCATTCATCTATTCCTTACTAGACTTCAGTGTAGGGACTTAGATTTTTTCATAAAGTATTTACTTTTATAATTTTTGGTTAAGGGGTCCTTGAGTTACGGGACTTTCAAGTTGTATAGTTCAGACTCACATTTTGTATATTTAACAGTATTATTTATTTTAGTTAGACTTTCCTGTCAGCATTAAATTTTTTTTTTTGTTTGTCATTGTATTCTATGTTTGGTTGCTATTAGTTGTAGATATCCCTTATATTTTATGTGTGGGACTGACAACCTCATGCGTGAGATTGTAGGGGGTATTTCAACAAAAAATTCTAATTTTCCTCACATGCGTCTTGCGAGTAGTCTTGGATATTCCGTTGCCTATAAGTCCACTCAAGATAACTCTAATTTCCCCCAATGGAGGATTTCCTCGAGTGTTGTCATCTTTACCATCCCGCGGGCAGTTTTGTGCCCCCCTCTCATTTCCGATCACCAATCTATGCAGTTGGCCTCTACGAATCAGACTTTCAATTTACCTTTTCAAGTCTATGCACTCATCCGTATCATGCCCATGGTCACGATGAAATCTGCAATATTTGTCGCAGGACCTCTTGGAGGGATTAGTTTTTAGTTTTGGGAGCCTTGTCACTGCTGGATCATCTTGGATGTAAAGGAGGATTTGACTTATGGATGTGTTTAAAGGGGTAAAATTGAATCCCTTATTACGACGCGATGATTTATCGCTTTGCTTTCGTGATGTAGTCTCTCTCCTCTTTACTGGATTATCCCCCCTTTTGCCACCATCTTCTTTTTTCTTCCGCGCATCTAGGGCATCCTCAGCATTCATGTACTTTTCGGCATTCATGAGTAGCTCGAACATGCTTTCTGGATGATGTTTGAAAATTGAGTACAAGAATTTTGAGGGTAGCTGGCCCCCCATGAACGCGGTAACTGTCACCTTGTCATCCAAAACATCGACTTACAACATCTCTTTGTTAAACCGGTTGATGTAGTCTCGTAACGATTCCCTTTTAGTTTGTCTTATGTTTAAGAGATAGGTGACATACTTCCTATGTCTTTTGGCGGCAATGAAGTTGCTCACAAACAACTGGCTTAGCTCTTTAAAGGAATGTATAGACGCATGCTTCAGGTTATTAAACCATGCTCAGGCAGAACCTTTCAATTAGTAGGAAAGACTCTGTACATGATTTCATCCGATACTACTTGGAGGTGCTTTAGAGCCTTGTAGGTATCTAGATGGTTTAGCGGGTCCTTTGTCCCGTCAAAGTTTTCAAGGGTGGGCATATTGAACTTATTAGGCAAAGGATAATTCATTACCCCAACAGTAAAATAGAGGTTGATTTGTCGGACTAGATCCTCGACTGTAGCAGGGTATTTCCCCTTAATGGATTGGGTCATACTCTCTATTTTGGCTCTAAGGTCCTGCAAATTCATATCAAATAGGCAGTTTCCCCCAGGTGTCCTGAATCTCCGTGAGTACGGGCTTTAAACCCCGAATACCCCTGAGCACGAGCTCTCTCAGGCGCGACTAGGTGAATGGGATTCGTCCCTTCTCGATCGCTTCTTACATGGCTCTGGGCCATATCGTCTGCCAGGACCTCACTGTCTCGCCCAACATCATCCCCTTCGAGATTGACAGGCCTGAGGTGACTCCGTGACGGCACTAGTGCCACAGGAGGGAGGCGTTGCAAGATTGCTGCATTTTGTTGGAGTACCTGGATCAGGCTCTGATTTAAGTTTTGAACTTGGTATTCCAACGTTGCGACACACTCTTAGTCATTTGGGACTCCGGGGTGTGCCCTAGGGAAGTTTCCTTGACTAGGGGGTTGCATACCTCATTCTCCTGCTATAGGCAGATTGTGATCGACAAGGCCTGGGGTGATAGGCGGCTCCGGTTCGGCTGGAGGGTTGTGGCCGGCAGGAGGGTCCTGTCCGGCTGGGGGATTGTGGCCGGCAAGAGGATCCTACCTGGCTGTAGTCTCTAGTCCAGATCGTAGGTGCATCATGCTTCGTATATGCTTCGAGTAGAACAGTCAAGTTTGTGATAGTCCTTTCCCACAGACGGCTCCAACTGATGAAGCACAAATCTACACCGAACAGGTCAAACGTCAACCTGTAAAAAGACAAAAGTTGGGTAATCAGAAGGACACCGGCGTGGTGTCAACCAACTACACTCCGACGCTCAAGTCAGATATCGGAAAGACTTTTGAAAACTATAAAGACTTTTGACAGTCGTATCTGGTATATGAGTCAAATCTGAACGTGTCTGGTAGGAGACTGACTCTTCAGTTCCCCAGATTTATCTGAAGATAGAAAAGTCGTAGTCAAAATTTCACATCGTCCGTACCACAACTGCCCACGTCACTCGAGTCATAACTGGAGTCAAATACTCTATCACTAGTAGTTTCTTAAAACAATGAATTTAACCAATTAGCCGTATGATTAGATCTCAAGGCTACAATTAAAAGTGTGTGTAGATTACTCCTTACTCACCAGAGAGCAGTTGAACACTGCTATATATATAATATATATATGAGGCAGAATCCACTTGAGAAAATGAGGATGAAATAAAGGCAGAGTATCCATAGCTTTTTATTTCAACTATGGGGTGAATTCTAACGATGGGTGAATTCTAAGGATGAAATTCCTTTTTTTAGGGGGGAAGAATGTAATACCCCATAATTTTGAGGTTATTTAATTTGAATTTTTCATTTAGTAATTTTTTTTTTTTGTGAGTGTTTAAATGCTTTAATTAAATTTTTGTTTAAATACTTTAGTTAATTTTTTTTTCAATGTCTGTTCTTTATTGCTTAATATAAATGTTTGATTATGTGGTATTAAGTGTTGATAGCCTTTAATAATGTGTACAATTTTTGTTGTAAATGTATTTTATTTTTTTGTAAAATTATGTGGTTGTTTATTATTTTGTTAGACCATACTTATGTTCTTTATTTTTAATTCTTCTTCAAATTGGGCTAGGGAAAGTTTAGTTGGAATTTTGAGTTGGTAATTGTTTGAGTGTTGGGTTAAGTGTATATTTTATTTATTTATTAGTGTTTTCTCTTTTATTTCTTGAGGATTTTATTGGAATCTTTAAAAATAAAAGGAGAGAAAATCCTATAGTGAGATAGGAAAAGTTATTGAAAGAGAAAGAGGAGCCGCGCGAGAGAGAGAGAGAGAGTCGTATATGGTGGCTAATGCTTGGTCCAGTGGTGGGCTGTCCGGCGGTGGCTGGCTGATGATGGAGCTTTGAAGGTGGTGTTGGGTTGTGGCTGTTTGGGTGGCCTTCTCGGCTGCGGAAGGAGGCAATGTCGTGGGTTCAAGGTGGTGTTGCCTAGCGGTGGCAGCATGTTGTATTCCCGGCGTGAGATGGTGGCTTCCATGGGTCTAGGCAGTGCTCGTGGGTGGTCGATTTTGGGTCTTCTTCATGGCTGGGCATATGATAGATGGTGGTGACAGTTTACTTGATGGATCTTGATGATCGGAGATGGAGTTCGTATGGCTGTTGTGCATGGGTAGAGAGGCGGAACTTAAAGAGGGGGGCTTGCTGCTCACGGTAGTGGCGTTCGGTGGGTCTCCTCGTCTTGAGGAAGGTTGACAGCCATGGGGGTGGCATGGCTGGTCGGTTTTAATAGAAGTGGGTCTATTCATGGTGCAGGTTTGTGGTGTGAAGGTGGCAGTTTTGATGGCTATTAGTGGTTAGTGGTGGTCGGTGGAAGATGAAGGTGGGTTCGTGCATGTGGGTTCGGCTGGTGAAGCCTTGGCAGCCGTGGGTTAGCTTGAGGTTGAAGATAAGATGGATTGTTGGGTCTTGGGTGAGGCTCGGCAAGTGGAGTGTTCATAAGTACTACCATGGTGGTTGCCGACGTGGGTTCGAGTACATGGCGACATTGGCTTCACGACGGGCATGGTGGCATGACTGCCACGTCCGTGTAGGTGGCGGTGGTCGACGGTTGCAGCTGGGTCCTTGCTGGTTGATTTCCGCCAGCTGGGTTTGATGGTTGTGGGTGTCCACTGTGGTCCTTGGCTGGTAGGTTCTTTCATGGTGGTGCATGATGTTGTCAATGGTGTACATTCAACCATGGTGATTGAAGGTTGTGTCTTCATGATTTGAGGTGGCAGCTTATTTCCATGATGGCTGGGGCCTTCAGTGATTTTCTATGGGGTTTTATAGTGGTCGGTTGCCATGATAAAAGAGATAGTGAAGTTTGTGAAGGGGACTAGTGTATGATGGGAAGTTGGTGTTGGTGACGGTGTATGGGCTGAATGAAATGGGCTGTCCTGCAAGGTTTAGATTGGGTTGGTCATAGAAAAGGTGGAGAATGAACTGTGCTACAAATAAATTGGGCTCGCTAATTTAGTGACCCAAATTGGAAATTGAATTTGGATCATTTAAGTTGGGCTCTGTTTGGGTAAATAAAATTGAACTGGGCCAGAATTTAAATGTTGGCCCAGTATCAATTTAAAATGAAATGGGTTGATTTAATTTGGGCTTGGCTTTGACATTGGACCGGGCCAAAATTGTGGACTTCGAATTTTGGATCGGCAACGAATTCGCGGGCTTTCTGGATAATATTAAACCCAAGGCAAGTTGATACTTGCTCTCTTCTCTTATTCGCGTATATATTTAATTTACATGTGTTTATATATCTGTGCATATGTGAATTATTGTGTATAAGTTATATATATAAATTCGATGTGTTGGTATTTATTAAATATTTACTTGTATTAAAATGTGTATATATATATATATTGTGAATTATTATGTGTGTGTGTGTGTATATATATATATATTGTTGACTATGGAAATGATAATTTAAATTACTTTATTTAAAATTATGTGTTGTAATGTAAATTGTGGTTGATAAACGTGTTTGTGCTGTAAATTCTTACGTGTTGTTGTTGGTGCAATGTAATTGATGTATTATTTTATGCTCATTATTTGTTAATGTGTATGTGGGTGCTTATTAATTTTTATGTGAAATTAAATGTGCCTATTAATTAGTTTGTGCATTTAAATGGTGTTATTTTATGTGTACAAATTATGTGCTTAATTGTACTTGATGATATTTTTCTGTACATTTAATTTTAAATGTTAAATGCTTTATGATTAAATTGTGGAATGTGAATATATTATTTATTGAAATATAAAATTTAAATTATTTTGAGATTATGACGCAAAAGTCAATTTGCTGAAGTAATGAAAGATTGTTCAGTATATCCTTGTTGAGCTTTGAGTTCACTTCCTCTTAGACTTTGCATGTTAGGACGTTGACACGGGGACAATTACGAGACTTGGTAGTATGGGTTGAAGAGGTAGCAGTGTGGAACTATTAGAACTCATTTCTGTCTAGTTTTTGAGATATTATATATTTTTTTGAGAATTTGTACGGAAGTAATATATTTAATATTATCTTCCGATGTAATAGCATTTGTACTGAACTTTATGTATTAAGAGACTCTTTGAGATTTTTAGATTTACTTATTTTATTTTATTTTATTTTATTTGTTTTTTATATCTCGAATTTTCCGAAAAATTGGATATGACAGAAGACAAGAAAATTTGAAGACTGGCATGTTTCTTGTATACAGAGCAAAAGTGTAAACATATACAGAAGTAACTAACTACAAATTGCAACAGAATGCCTCCATCAAATAGAACAAATCAAAGAACACAACTTGTAAAACTTCCTTGTGATGCCAAAGCTGCCATATATATATATATATATATTAGCACAATCAGCGAATATCATAAAAGGTAAACCAGGAGCAAAGACAATGGGTATAGCAGGTATGCCCCGAGGGATGCGCAAAGAGGCAAGGTGGAGATAAAACTTGCAGTAAGACCCATTGTAGCACATACTATTAGCACAATCAGTAATTCAGCTGAGAAATCCCACGACAATCCGCGAAAATAAATTAGGGATAAAAGAACAGAAAATCCAAGAATGTTGTTCATGAACACTCCACCATATATCTGCATCAGTAAAAACAGTATGTCAATATTTATGACCATTGCAGTGATACAGTTTTAACCAAACTTATATATGTCCAGACATGTTAGTGCTATGTTTCTCAATTCTTGTTCTGTATGTGAATTTCTGTTCATATAGCACAGTAAACAGATTAATCATGTTTTTGGTATTAAGTAGTTATTGTGCTTTATTTTGTCTGCACCAAATGAAAATAGAAAGTGAGGGACAAACCTCAGAAAATGTTAAAGAAGTAGTTCTTGGCTTCTTACGGCTTGAAGCTTTGATGGCTGAAGTTGCAGCTCTAGCATTAGTAGCCAATGGGACTAGGATGAATGAGATGAAGAAAGCTGGTACACTTGCTGCACTGGAGAATTTCTGAACACTATATATAAGTGGCTCTGCTAGAACTGCTAATATAACAATTCCAACCACCAAAAGCATTATAGCCTTTATCCATGCCCATGGAGACCTATCTACACTTCTCTCATCCATCAACATGTCAGTTTCTTCCCATGTTCTCTGCATAATCATTTCGAAAACTTTATATATATATATATATATATATATATATATCTATATCATGGTAGTTATAGTATTGAATAAAGCAAGCACGCCATTTTATGGATTTACTTACTTGATACATATCATCTTGAGACTCTACTGATTTAGGAGTATGAATGTTATTTGAACTAAGCCATTTTGCAAAGCCATTTACAAATTCTTCCTCATTAATCATTTGATCTTCGTTTACATCAAGTTCTTCCATTAGTTTTGCTACTGCTTCATCTGCATCCAAAGGTACCTTGCCAAACTTGATATCCGCAATCAGTTCCTTTAATTCAGGTTGTGATATGCAGTTATCTTCATCTCGATCCATTTTCTCAAACAATCTGAAATTCAATAGATGATTGATTAATCACTATGAGAAGCATAATGTGCATTTTCTAAGTCAACGATAGTGCCTTCAGAGAAATGTGTAATTGCAGTTTAATCATGTAGACAATTCATGTATTTCATATGCCTAATTAGCTAACCAAAAGCTAATGTCCCATACCTTTTTATAGCAGGTGTATCCGGTGTTCCATCATCTGTGTAGAGGCTCCCTAGTGCATAGCTTTGGACATGAGTAAGAATTCCTGATATTAGGTTCTTCTTCATCTCGTGTTCTTTCCTTTTCTTTTGAATCCAAGGTTGGAAAATCTTCAAAAAATTAAGAATACTAAAAAGTTAATCTTCAGCAACTTCATTCTTGTAATCCAATTTCTTTTTTAACATGGTATATATTGAATTGCAATAGGACTAATGGTGTGTACCTGATATACATCTTGCAATGATTTTCTTGAGAGAAACCTTTTGTCTAATGCATGCTTCGTTTCGTCAAGCCATTTCGTGAATCCTTTAACAAACTCATCCATAGTAATTTTCTTGTCACCATCAAGATCGAATTCTTCCATCACCTCTGCTATTGTTTTATCCATGTCCAAATGTGATTTTCTAAATCTGATTTCGAGGAGGAGTTCTTTCAGTTCAGAAAATGATATATAATCATCATGATCTTGATCAATTTCCTCAAATAGCCTGCAGTGGAATAAATTAACAATGAAGGACAACAACTTTGGAATGCTTATAACTGAAAAAAGACTTACAATTAAACAATCTTACTGTTAGTATATATTAGGAAAGGGTATAATAGTATATGTATATACCAACACCTAGCTAAAATATTTCACAAAAAATACTACCTTCTTATTGCAGGTACATTTGGTGTGCCATCATCAGTGAGGAGTCTTCCTAGTGTGTGTTTATTCAAATGTTTTAGTATGTCTAATACGAAATGCTTATGTTTAACATATTCTAATCTTCGCTTTTGGATCCAAGGTTGGAAAAACTGCAAGATTTACAGAGACAATATTATTACTATGACAACTTGGAAGGGACTGAAAAAAAAATGGTACTATATAGAAATATATAGGAAGATTATTTGACAAGTATTGAGTCCTCATCGCCATGGATGTGCATTCGGTTCGGTTTTAATTATTGTGTATCTCAAATGGAATACCTGATAGAAGAAGTACAAAAGCAAGAACACAACAGAGACAACAAGAGTGGTAATAATCACGACGCGTTCAGCAGAAGAAGATAAATTGAAGACTATTGGGATTTGGATGATTATAAATGGTATCACTGAGAAAACCATAATCCTTGCCATGTAAGTAGTCTCTGAATCTGTACTTATACCATGACCTATAAAATGCACAAGAAGAAAGAAAATTAAGAGCCATTGGTAATCCATAGGCATTGAAGGGATACCACACTACTCTGAAATTTAAGTCAACATATTGGCAATTAACAGAAATTGTCATGCCCCCAAAATCTAAGTACCAAAAACTCTCGTCTAGTACTTGAATTTGGTGTGAGCCTTTCTGGTATTTAAATTTGGAGGCGTGACAAATAGTTTAGAAATGAAAGGAAAATGTAGAGAAAAGAGCTAACCAGTCAATAATGATAACAATTTCTGAAAGGAGTTTTGCCTGGGATTTGAACCAACTAAAGTATAAGGTCTTGAACTATTAGGGAAGTCTTGACTGCCAACAATAAGGCAGGTTCCCCAAAGTACTGTGAGAAGCAAGATTGTTGATCCGGCCAGCAAGCCGACACCGGTTAAGACATACTCTTGGGCAGTCTCTTTACTGTTCAATAGTCCAGATGCTGAGAAATAGATTTTCAGACCAAAATAAAGAAAATTCAGTTACAGGCAATATCTTATCCCAAAGCAATTTTTGAGCCACTGTTTAGGCCATTCAGAGTTTACCATGCACCATCAATATCAAGACAACCAATTAATTATCCCCATTTTATAAAATTTAATTCAAAGCTTGTTTTCTATTATGCAAATTTCTGAATTTTTTTTTTTTTTGACAGTAAGTAAATCTTTTGAATGTTCTTAACAAAATAATTTGTTTTAACAGAAAGAGTTGTGCTGAATTGTCAGATTGACTATCATAGAGATGTAATTAGATCAAATTATAACTACATTTAGGAGACTGGTTATCAATTAGAAGATTTGATCACTTAGATTATCAAATTAGATAAGCTGCTATGACTAGTCAGTTGCGTGAGACTACATATAAACTGGCTGGATTTTGATAATTTCAACCATACAACATTGACTTAAAACAGTGATATTATTCTTATATGATTATTCATTGTGTACCTTAGAAGTTAGGCCTACCTTATACTAATCCACTAGTTGGGAACTTTCCATGAATCAACCTATAAATTTTCTGTCAATTTGATTTGTTTAATACATCGATGATTTAAACATGTAGACCATAAGAAAGCTACCGGACTCCTTGAATAAAAGTCAGCCTAAACATTGTCGGCAAAAAATCAAGTCATTTTAACTTTGTGTTCATAATAAGGATTCATTGAAGTCCTCATCTACTAATAACTATAGCCTATCAGAGAACAGAACATGGTAATTCTGAAATCAAAATATCAGTAAATTAATATCAAACATATCAAATTCAATTCGTGTAAATTGAACTTAAAAGCTGAAATAAATTTAAAAAAAAAAACCCGAGAAATTTGATGATTAATTAGTTATGATGAAAAGAGCATACCGAGAAGTATCAAGGCCTCTGGGAGGGCGCCGAGGACATGGAATGCACTTGCACCAAAGACACCAGGACCAAGAATCTTGAATATCCGATCGCCCCCAGAGGCCATATAGGACTCTCCATGAAACAACAGGTACTCATACACCGCAATTAGGAAGAGATGGCCTACAATACTATTTGAGCATGGCAAGAAACCATACATTTGCTCACAATCCTCTGTAGAATCAATTCCTTTTTGTTGTATAAAGGAAGGTTGTCGCGTTTCTTGAACATCATCAACACCATCAGAAACCAATTCAGTAGAACTGTGTCCTAGATACCTGCCTCCAGTCACCGTGATTGCTAACACAAGAAGAAGAACAAGAACACAATATGAAGTTTTTGAAAGAATTCCCATTTTTACCGGTGGGTGATCAAGAGAAAGGAAGACAATGCCCAGAAGGCAATTTTTCAAGGACAATATCAAGGCAATGGATCAATTGAGGTTCATATATATATACAAAATCAGAGTACGTCAACTATTTTGAAATATTGTTGATAAGAGGCAAGGTTTGAAATAATGCATAGTTAATTGCATTTTTCATGTTGTGAGAAAATGGGACAAGTTATAAAAACCTGCGCAGTTAAGCTGTGTAGATCAAGATGAAATATGAGGTTGCTTGCAAGTAAATACTTATATAGTCATGATATTATATATAATCTGGTTTTCTGGCTGCTTGAATGTATCATGTTTGCGTAATGATATTACATATATAATGTCGTCAGTGATGGAATTTGTGGTCCATTTATTGAAAAGTCTTGAGCAAACCTTGGTTACACAATGTTGGCATATATGTGGAAATAGTCCAAGTTTTTATAGGCATGGAAATTACTTAATTGAACCTATGTATATATATATATATATATATATATATATATATATAGAAGAAACAAGACGAAGCCCATTGGGCAACTGAGGCAACATGAGAAAGATCCCCAGTCAAGAAGAGAGCTCCATTGGTGATGCCAGGAGGAAGAGGCAAAGAAGCAAGGGTCAAGGCGGAAGGGGCTTATCTTCCAAACCAGTTGACCAACTTTGCCAGAGGAACCCAATTACCTTTTATGGCCCATCAGTTTTAAATTTACATAAGTCCAAGCTTGGCCCAATCCAATTACATTACACATTTAATTAGTTTATATTAGCCCAACTCAATAGCAATAAAATATCAGTCTTCTTGTAATATAATATTACTCAATTACTTAAAACATTTAGTTACTTTATTTTAAGTCCAACCCAAAAGTAATATCATGTAATATCATATTTGTCCAATATATATATATATATATATGTAATCTAACCCCAAACTACATAACAAAGCATAGACCGAAAAACATGATTGCAACAGTCCAAAAGCTTGTATCAGTTGGAAATTTTATCTAATTATTTTTTATTTTTTGAAAATACTATATTTATAAAAAGAAGGTAAAATAATCATACTAAATGATATATATGTCATTATAGTTATGTTATTTAGAGGTTTGCCTATGTATTTGAATGGATTGGTATTGATAATAGCATTTCTTGTTGAAAAGAAATGTAAATTAATACCAAGTATAAGGTTATATAATTGCGTTTCATGTTGAAAAGAAATGTAAAAAAATATTAAAACGTGGATTGTTAAGTTTTATAGATTAATACCAAGTATAAGGTTACTTGTAAGTAAATACTTAATTTATCAAGTGCATACATACATGAAAGCTAATACTTGCATGTGAAAAACGTGTGCTGCTGCACGTCTTCTCCTCTGGCTGCTTGCATGAATCATGTTTGCTCACGAGTGCAAAGAAGGCTTCTCGATCGGCCCAAATCTTGATCTGAGCTGGTCGGACCATGGCCTTCTTGAGCCTGATTCTGGGCCTATTTGTCCTGATCAGGAAGCCCATGGGCCAGACCAGGCCTTTCAAACTTGGGCAACCGATTATTTATTTGAAGATGACATTCAATTGAAGTTGTTCATGAAAAAAAAAATAGAAGAGGTATAAATTCTGGGTTATTTATTTATTTTTTATTTTTTCATCCCTTCTGTAACTTTAACCAAGTTGTACTAGTGGATCATGCTAGCTCAATAAAAAACAAAATCCTAATAAACTATATTAATCTCGAATCATATTGATTAATTCGGTGTAAAAAATCAATTTTAATAACTCTAGTTAATTTCATCGATCTTATCATATGAATTAAAAATAGACTCATTCATTGGATTCGTGTTCCACATATTTTCACAACTAATATTTTTTTTAGTTGTGCTCGTGTGAAACCATCGTATCAGTATAGACTATTTACTTAACTCGTGTGAATATATTTCATAATTTTCATCTTTAGTCGTCCTCGTGAATGAATTTGAATCCTGTAGCTGTTCAACTAAGTTTGAGGTGTAATATATTATGTATGGTTGAATGGTAAGAAATTACTGAATTAATGTAATGTGTTGACTATGGATTCTCAGACTTTGCATGCAATGACTGTGACTGAAGACTGGCTTATAATTTGAATAGTCGACATTGACTTCACGCGTACATAGCACGAAATGGATATTAAAATTGCCCCTATTCTAATTGTTCCCCAATTTATGTAAATGTTAATTTTTTTATCCATATATATGGTCCAATTGCATATAAAATTAAATTAAATTAAATTAAATTCGGATCACAAAAGGACTGCTAGTAGTCACTTTATATGTTTTTAACTTCCTTTTAAACAAGATGATGTATTTCAGTTATATATAACAAGCCCTATTTCGATATATCAAATTTAATAGTGAGTGTGTATCGTCAAACATATGACGTAAATTTCTTTGTATTCTTGTTTTTGTTTTATGTTACTTTTCTTTACAAAACTAACCCTTTCAAAGTCATGATTTTTAGTCCACTTGTGGAACGTTGCATGAATTTCAAAAGTTATGACCACCATATTTCAATTTATGGTTGATTTGGAAAGATATTAGAAATGTACTTGCAATGTTGGTATGCAGTCAAATAAATGAAGTAACAGTGGATAAAACTCAATGTATGTAGCACGCTAGAAAGCACCTACACTTTACCAAAATAAAGGAAACAAACGTATAAAACATATTCTCAATGTGTTGAATATGTTTGTTCATAAAAGACTTTGACTGTAAAAATTTTTAATTATTCAAAACCTTTCATATTTCTTTCACATCCATTCAAAACTTAACCGTTAAAAATTAAGTTTTAAAAACTTTAGGCTACTGCTATTCGTGTTTCACTAATAACCTGAGATACTCCATTTTTTTTTTTAAATGAAATTTTCAAAAGAATCTCTAAACCATAGAATACTTGGTTCTCATATTTTTAATACCATAATTATTCTTTTTATTTATTTATTAAAGTCATAACTCTTGAATTCCCTCTCAAGTTTTTTTCTCTCTCTTGTATCAAAATTACACACCGTATATAGGGATGGCAACGGGGCGGGGCGGGGCGGGGCGGGTTTTGCCTTCCCCATAACCGAAACCGTTTAACTTTTCCCACCCCGTCCCCGCCCCGCAACCGTGTATAAACGGGGCGGGGCGGGTTTTGACTTCCCTATTCCCATAACCGTTTAACTTACCCCGCCCCGCCTCGTTTATACATATTTTTTTTTAATGCAAAATTTTTTATAGTAATAAATATGATATTTTGATACATATACACCAAAAACACACATTTAGGAACTTGCAATACAATGGATAATATTGAGTCATATATAATAAACTTGTATAGTTGTATGATATATATAATATTAATATTTTCTTTATACATTATTAATATTTTCTCTATATATTATATATATAAAAGTATAAATATATATATACTTAAACGGGGCGGGTACCCGTCGGGGTAGGGTCTTACCCCCGTCCCCGCCCCGTTTAAACGCGGGTTATTTTCTTTAACCCCATCCCCACCCCGTTTCCTTAAACGGTTCCGTAAACGGGTTTTAAACGGGGCGGGTACCCGACGGGGCGGGGCAAATTGCCATCCCTAACCGTATATATATACACACACTATAAATATATGTAAAATATATTATATAATAATTAAAAGTAAATTTAATTACATAATAATATAATTTCTAAAAGTTCCCTTCTTAAATCAAACAATCTTTTCTTGACTTGCTTATTGAACTATACAATAGAGTTTCTATTTAAGTAAAATTAGGTTATCCTCACCCTTAAAAAAAATTAGATTTTTCTTTGATTTTCTATTCTATTAAATATTACTATGCAACGTAAAGATTGTTTTGTTTTCAATTTAATGTTATAAATATGTTTTATTCATTGATATAAAATTTATTTTCAATTCAATTTTTTTTTATCCTAATTAGATACATTTTCATAATAATCATAAATTCTTTCTCAAGTCATTATTTTCAAAATCAACTCAAAAAATATATTTTGAAGAAAAAAAATCCACCATTATCACGAGAAGTAGAAGTGTTTAATAATTCATAAAATTCTGATATTTTTTCATTTGATTGTCTTAATTTCTTTTAACTCAGACATTATATGTTACTAAAAATTGTGTGGTCTAAGAACACTTTTTGTAATTTTAATTTAAATAAAAAAAAGAGCGTTTGAGAATATTGATGAAGCACTGATATCAGCTCCCAAACTTCGTGTTATAAAAAACCTAATAGTAGGTTGTTATATATTCTTGGAGTCTTGGCATATATCTAGTTCATACTATGAGAAATATCCAAACACTCCTTTCAGATAAATAACTGGTTTAGTTTTTGCTTGGATGTTGCGAGAAAAATGCATGAAGAATATTACCCATGAAGTTACCTGCATGCCCGCTTGATTGCGATTGCTATATATGGTCGTCTATGATACAAGAGTTTCTAACACACAAGCTTTGACAGAATCAAATTCATTTTAAAGAATTAATCAACTTGATCAACTGAATATTCCACACCTACCTAAATATTTCACTAAAATATTTCACTAATGACTCACAAGTGCATTGCAAGGAAATTTTTTAAGTGCGTGCCAGTGCATGTGGGACTGAGGGATTGCATGTGTTCTGTGGTGAGTTATTGAGTGTTCTAAGAGGTCTGACACCATCATCATCGATAAAAAGAATTTGCAAAAAAAAAAATGTTGGAAAAATATAACAATTTCTTGTTCAAGACAAAAATTTCGTAACATACAAAATACAATTCAAATATAGAAACTTAAATTGATTAGAAATTTTAGACAAAATAAATGACTAGCCCATTGCTCTGAACACCTGTCATTGTAGAAAAAGAAGGCCTCATACCATTTGAAGAGAACACACTACATATAAGCACATTTTCTTCTCCACAACTAGGCCTCTCACCCTGTACCCTGTTGGTGTGGTAGCTCAGTCAGTGTCTCTTTTTGCACCCGCCCACATCACACCCTTCCACAAGGATTACTACAATCCACCCCCTACGAGACCCGACGTCCTCATCGGCACACTTCTGGCTCTGATACCAATTGTAATACCCCTCTCGAACACATGGTATGATATTGTCCGCTTTGGGCCCGATCCCACATGATTTTGCTTTTGGATTTTATCCCAAAATGCTTAATACCATTTGGAGAAAACATACTATATATAAACACATCCCCTTCTCCACAATCAAATGATGTGGGAGATGATGTGGGATTGAGTACCCTGTAGCTTGCTAATGTGGTAGCTCAACCCATTATCTCTTCTTTGCACTCACCCACATCACACCCGCTCATAAGGGTTACTGCAATTTTTAGTACTCCAGAGGTTGTTTAGTAACTCTGGTCAATGATAAATCTGTATTTTTTTACCTACTTTTGTCCATACTACTGAATAAATATTTATTGTTTAGAAGGTCATGTACACATTGTCATCTCTATACAAAGAGATTTCTAATTTCAAATCGGTTGACTCCAAATTAAAATAGCAGAACCTTACTCTTGCGTGAATACCGTGTCTTATAGCATTTGATTCCTATATAACGGAATGTGACGGCTCTAGTTAGATGTCAAAAAAAGATGGAAACATTTTGTCATCTTTTGTTCAGTGTCTTGGCCTTGGGCGGCTTCTTATTTCCAGAGAAAGCAATTAGCATGAATATTCCCACAGCAAAAAACCATGTTATAGGAGCCATTGTGGATTCCAGTTCTCGTATAGGTCAAGAAGCAAAAGTGGCAATGGATATGGCAATAGATGATTTCAACAACACCACCACCAATCAAAGAGTGAGTTTGCATGTAATCAACTCTCAAGGAGAAACCATCCCGGCAGCTCTTGCGGGTAAATATATATATACACACATATATATCTCACCTCTTATCCTTTAGATTATTATCTTTTTGGTTCAAGTACTGTTCAACTAATACAAATTAACCTAAAATTAATTGATGGTTTGCTTTATAATTCTCCACTAGAAGATCTTGTTTAATTAGAGGAAGAATTAATTTCCTTAGTTACTACACACTTGAAGTACTCCATCATATATAGATTATCTTATGAACTTCTTTATTTGGTGAAGTATATATACTAGCTATATATATATAGCTGAGAAAATAATATCTAGAAGATAAAGAATGAGTTATACATGGAATGATTAGAGTCTCTGGGAACATTTGGACAAACTGCAAATCACATTAATTTGATAATGAAAAGTAGCAAGCAGTCCAAATATTGATGTTACATGATACCCAATAATTTCTTCTATATATATAAAAGTAGCAAGCAGTCCAAATATTGATGTTACATGATACCCAATAATTTCTTCCGTTGATGATTTTTATTTCAACTTACAGCTAGCCTTTATATATATATATGCGCATGCTAATATATATCAACATCAACGACATTTACCTACAGCTACAGATCTCATCAACAAGGAGGGAGTGGAAGCCATTTTAGGACCACAGACATGGGAAGAAGCAACAGTAGTTGCAGCGCTTGGACAATCTCATAAAATTCCCATTCTTTCTCTAGCTGATTATACTCCACCATGGGCAACCAAGCGTTGGCCCTTCCTAATTCAAGCCTCACCCAGCCTAGACGCGCAAATGAAAGCCGTGGCTGCAATTGTTCGATCATGGGGATGGCATAGGGTCATCCTTATATATGAGGACACTGATTCTACTGCCAACGGATCAATTCATCTCTCTGATGCCCTCCGTGAAACAGGTGCAGAAATAAGCGGCTTCCTAGCGCTTTCACCTTTCGCGTTGTCTTTATTGTCTCAAGAGCTTGAGAAGCTTAAAGAAGAGCAATGTCGAGTCTTTGTGGTTCATTTGTCCTTGCCATTGGCTCTTATTTTATTTGAGACAGCCAAGAAGAAGAAGATGATGGAAAAGGATTATGTGTGGATCACTACACACTCCACAACAAGTCTTGTTCATTCCATTAATCCTTCCACCATTTCCTCAATGCAAGGGGTTTTAGGCATCAGGAGCTACTTCCCCGAACCCCGAGTACATTTTCATGATTTCTACCAGAAATTTTGTAAAAAATTCACTTTGGAGTATCCAGAAGAAGAAAATCATGAACCTGGGATTTTTGCGATGCAGGCCTATGATGCCACAAGGGCAGTGGCTTTTGCAATTCATCAAGGGAACAGAGAAGGCCAACATTTGTTACAAAAAATTTTATCAAGTCACTTTGAAGGCTTAAGTGGTGATGTAGTTCAATTTGTTGGGCAAAAAATAGCAGTGTTTGAGATCATCAATGTGATTGGAAGGAGTTACAAAGAACTTGGCTTTTGGACAGACGGAGAGGGATTTGGCTTCTCAAAGAGTATTGATGAAAGGGCTAACTACAGTGCTTCCATGGAAAAATTGGGGCAAGTTATGTGGCCTGGGGGTGCTTGGCCTACTCCAAGAGGTTGGACTCTTCCAAACACGGCAAACCCATTAAGAATAGGAGTGCCAAACGGAACCTTAACCAACCACTTTGTCAAAGTTGAATATGATCACACTACAAATAATTACTCCGTCACAGGATTTTCAATCGGTGTGTTCAAAGAAACCGTGAAAAGATTACCATATAATTTGTCATATGATTTCATTCCCTGGAACGGCACATACACTTCTTTGGTGGAACAAGTTCATCTAAAGGTGAGATTATATATTGATTCCTTTTTTAGTCCCATGTTTAATTTTGACACATATAACATTTATGTGCGTAGAAGCCAATCTAAGAGCTTGCATATATATATATATATATATGGTCAATTTTGACACATATATATGCTCTGCATGATCAGAGTCATTCCTTTAACTTGCGTTTTGACTTAAAATTATTTGTTCTTGTCTCTTGAGATCAGAAATTCGATGCAGCAGTTGGAGACATATCAATTATTTACAGCCGATACAAATATGTAGATTTCACACTGCCTCACACCGAATCAGGATTGGTGATGGTAGTCCCCGCTCAGTCACAATCGAGCAATAACACTTGGCTATTCACGAAGCCATTCACAAAATCCATGTGGGTTCTTACAGCATTTGTAAATCTCTACAATGGCTTTGTTATATGGATGATAGAGCGGAATCACTTCCCCGAACTCAAAGGCTCAGTAGTGAAACAACTAGGAACCTTGCTCTGGTTTGCTTTCGGCACATCATCGTCTTTACATGGTAACACATCAACTTGAAGTTTTTTTTTTATTTTTTATTATTATTAATTTTCTAACTCAGACACTCACGTTAGAAAAATAATTATGCATGCACACAAACACATATATCATGTGGGTTGATTTATTTGGAATTAATTATGCATAGGGGAAATGCTACATAGCAATTTGTCAAGGATGGCAACAATGGTGTGGCTTTTTGTGATACTTGTCATCTCACAGAGCTACACAGCTAGTCTGACCAGCATGCTCACTGTCCAAGGGCTTCAACCAAAGGTAGCAGATATTGAAACACTAAAGAACAGCAATGCAAAGATTGGGTACACCGCAAAATCTTTTGTGGCAAACTACTTGGTTGATGTCTTACATTTTAACCCCAACGATGTCAAGAATTATCCAACCACCTTAGCATATGCTAAAGCCCTCAGAACTGGAGAAATTGCAGCAGCTTTTATTGAAGTTCCTGAGGCCAAGTTATTCCTGGCCAAATATTGCGAGAGCTTCATCATTGCAGGGCCAACTTACAAAGTCGGAGGATTTGGATTTGTAATTTATTCTCTCCTTTCTTTTTTCGATTAATCATGCTTTCGTAACCACTTCCACGCTACTTACATTAATCTGTTTGTAACTTTGTACTTTGTAGTTTAATTTCTATACAAAAGGCCAGGGTTGCATGTTGGGTACATAAAACTAATGAAATTCAAATTGATTGTGATGACTTCAGGCATTTCCCAAGGGATCTCTTATGGTTCCTGACATAGATGAAGCGCTACTGAACGTGACTGAAAGCGGGGTGCTGAGAGAATTAGAGAACAGCTTGACTGCAGCAGAGAAGTGTGTGGAAGTAGAATCGGATAATAAAAATGTTAGCCTAAGTCCCAACAGCTTTTTCGTACTTTTCATCTTCACAGGAAGCATATCAACAGTTGCTCTTGTCATCTTTGTCCTTCGAGCCAAATGGGAAACTGGAAATTTCATGCTTAAACACAAAAGCATTTGGATGCTAATACGGGCTATAATGATCCAGTGGGGGCATCATAATCGATTCTCAAGAAGAGTTAGTGATGTTGATTGTCCTACAATACCCCCAAACACATCAAACTCGAGGAATCAAGTCTAGAAATTCATACTAACCATATTTGTGTCTTTATTAATTTTATTTTTCATATCAAAGTGGTTTGAAACTTATTTTGGCATACTCAATATAACAAGAGCAATGCTACACGTCATGAAAATATTTCATGAATTTTTATCTTGAATGATGTGGCAATTAAATGGTGAGTTAGTATTGGTGGAATTCTCCCCATACATGGAATTTCAATGGTATTATCACCTGCCACATCATTGTTCAATACTTTTTTTTTCTTTCTTCTGTTTTTTCCTTTCTCAGAGGGAGGTTGGAACTTTCGAATCTTAGTGGAAGTCATGTGCGTGTGTGATTCTACTTGTCAAATCCAAAATAATAATAATAATAATAATAATAATAAAATATGATAGATAAGATTAAACATAAGGTAAAGTGCAAAAAAAAAACCCTTAAAACTATGTTCAAATTTATAAATAACCCCCTAAATTATTATATTTTGTTGCAAATGCCTCCCATGTCTAGTTATTTTTTATTACACTTTAGCCATTTTTCTTAGTAAAATAAATTATGAAAAAAGATAATGCTATTTCGGTGACATTTTCTACATCAAATTTGCATAAAGTTACCTTTAATTTTTAAAATTAATTTTTTAATAAAAATCTTAAGAAATTTTTTAAAAAATTATATAAGTAATTTCTTAATTTTTCATGAATATACTGAATAAAAAATAAGGTACTTTTTTATTTAAGTAATTTCTTAATTTTTCACGAACATATTGTATGAAAAATGGTATTTTTATGGTAAAATAGTTTAAACCGGAGTTTTATTATAAATAGTAAAGTTTTAATAATAAGTTAATCATTTTAGAAAATGGCTAAATTTGGTGGTAATAACAACTTTTTGTATTTTTTTTATTGTTATGATAAATCAATACCAATAATAAAATTAAGGTAAATGGTATAATTAATATTTATATAAGAGAAAAGATAATAAAGATAATTTAATAAGAATGAGTTAAATTGTCTTTTGTGATGAAACGTTCTTAAATGAAACAAATCAATAGTTTAGAAAGATAATTTGTAGTTCAGTGGTTATTTACAAAAGGGTAATAATTTAGAGGTGGTTTTTTGCCCTTAAACATATATACCAAATAATATCTAAAAATTCACTTTATTGTTTATTAGTCTGTTTATTGTATACCGCATCAAAAATTGAGAGAATTACAAAAATCCTCTTCCGATTACAGGAAAAACACAACTTGTAGGTTCAAATATTATGAAGGATCTTTTTGCCACTACATGGTATTATGGGTACAATAAAAAAGAGTGATATTGTATTGGTTCACAGAAGTCCGACCCATTCAAGTATGTGGGTTTGAATGTCACATACAACACTTAATTTTACTAATGACATCACAAAAAATTACCAAAAATTTAAATTTTAGTTACCGAAAAAAAAAAACCCAAAAACTTTTAACAACTCTAATTGACATACAATTGGAAAAGAGGCCAGTACTGTTGGTGATATTATTGAAAATGACAATTGAAAATGGCCCACAACTACTTATTAACCTCTAATTGACATAACCAAAAACAAAAAATTGAAAGATTCTAGGCAATGAATTATTCTAGTGTGTTGACTATATGGATTCTCTGCCTTTCCATGCAATGGCTGAGTGACGCCAGACAGAATAGTGATTATTCTGTAAGTTAATGACAACAAAAAATAAACAGAAAGAATGCACGAGAATTGTCCAAAAAAACTCAGAGAAAAGTCTTTGGTATTCAATATTATTATTCAAAATCAAAAGTGCCTTAGCATCAACCCACAAGCCGGACTATATAGTTGAACTTCGTCAACATTACCAAAAATAGCAGGATTTCAAAAATTGTGCCAAAATAAAATACAAGATAAAAGAAGGACGTTGCCAGAAATCTGGCTCAAATCAAGCCCAGAATCTCTTCCTAATCAATAAAATAAATATTACTAAAAAAGGAAAGAAATAACTCAAATTAGGGATTCGGAGGGGAAAACAGTGGATTTTGGCCTCGAAAAAATACACACCCAGCATAGCTGGTGTTCACGACGTGCGCGCCGAACCAAGCTTTCTGAATTGTGGTCATAAAGGCGATTCCGACACCTGTAGCCAAAGTTATGGTCAAAATACTGAAGCGCATCCAAAAATACCCTAATTAGTGACAAAGTCACGGTTTCCTGCCATCTTTGCGCTGATCTGCCAACTCAAGATATTTCAGTGCCATCAACGTGTCGTCTGACAGCTCAACATCATCTAACTCGGATGCTTCTGCATTACTGAGACTCAAGATTGACTCATAATTTCAATGGTTTAAGATTGATTTTGTGTGTACAGAGCATACAATGGATATAAAAGTCTAGCAAAATTTCAGAAGTTTCTGGAGCCTTTTTAGAATTGTATTACACATGCAATTTTTTAACATTAGGTTGTGCTGTCTATTCCAAGTTTGGTGTATGGTGTATTATGTATTATTTACATTTTTTAATTTTTTGTGACGTTTATTTTTGTAATTGACAATTTTTATCAAAACTAAACATGATTGAGTTGTAATCTTTTATTTATGTTTTTGTAATTGATCATATAATTGAAGTTTCAGAGAGCATATTATTCTACACCAACCATGTAAATGATCTTCAAATGCATGAAATTTGACACTTTAGAAGAAGACATCAATGCATTGAATAAGGGTTTAATCAATTAAAGTTTCTGGATGATTTTGATTGTATGTGGATATCGTTAATCAAATATGAGAGTCACATAGTCTAGGTAAAGTGGTGAGAACACATATATTTCAAATCGGGTGGCTCTGACCTTGAAAATTAGGATTTTTCGACAAAATTTTCACACTTTTCAAGGATGGACCGGTCCAGTCCATGAAGTCTCGAGACTTCAAAACTTGCAAGGTAGAGCCTTGGACCTGTCCAAGTGAAGGTTGAATCGGTCTAAGCCTTCTGGTAGCAGCTTTAGGCTCTATAGTGTCCTGTTTTGATTCTAAAATTTTCTTAAACTTTAGGACTTGTTTTCTATTGATTTTTAACTTTTTTTTTCAAAGAAAATTAGGACTTTTAACATCTAAGAAAACATTATATGATTTTTTTCTATGTGTGCTTTCACGAAACTTTCAATACACATCAAACTTAATATTTTTAGAGAAATAAAGCATGGAGATATTTTTAGGGCAGAGAATTTTTCATTAATTGTGATAAAAAAAAAAATTTCATTAATTCTTTGTTTATATTTCTTTAAGAGATCACACACATGTATATATTATGAATGATTTAGGTTGGGTCTCTCTATCCGCTTGATCAATCATTCGAAGACTGCTTCAGAGATTTCTTATTGATCAAGTTACTGGATTATTTGGTTTTTTTTACAACTATTTGTTTGGTGAGTAAGAAGAAGAAGATTGCATTACGAATGAGATAGAATACTTGTTGTGTGTTTGTGTTCTTCTAGTTGCCCTTCTGCAAGGATTGTAACGTTAGTCGAGAATTTGCAGCAATTGAACGAGGGAGTCGCAAGAGTAAGTCTGAGGCATTCTGCATCAAGTTCTTATTTGAGTGGAGTGAATTTGAGCCTGGGATAGAGTATATTGTACTTTGATTCGACGATAGTGGATTTGGTTCTCCGAGGCAACAAGCCTCTCACCCGTAGTTTTTTTCGATCTGATTTTTTCACGGATATTTGGTACATTCTTTACTTTATTGTACCTTATTTATTTAATTGGTTTAATTTTGAATTAGATTTAAAATTGGAATAATCTGAAAAAATAAACAAAAAACGAGTAAACTTAATCACTCCCTCTAAATTTTAAAAAAACTTTCGCAGCCGCTTCCGCACCGCGCAACTCACATTTTTTTCTTCTTTTTCTCAATTTTTCTGGACTTTCAAGATTTTTAATTAAGACCCATGACCTGATCAAGTTAAGGGAGATTTTAATTAAGACCCATAACCTGATCTAGTTAGCCCCTTAAAGTCATACTTCACAAGCACAGCTTCGTTTATTTTTATTATTTTTTGTAGCAATGAATCGTGAAGGATGGTCCATGCACTATGAATTGAAGATGAGGTTGATACTTTTTTTTTTCTTAAAGAAGAAAAAGAAGAAGAAGAAGAGGAAGAAGGAGGAGGTACGTTTTATGCCTACATTTTCATAAGCAACAACATTAAGGTCAAAATTACATTACACAATTCCAAATGAGTTAAAAAGCATTTTGAATTTCGGCAAGGTTGTCCAGTATTCGTGGTTTCCACATCTAAAGGATTCAACCCATGCAAGAATAGTAGCCCATGATTTGATATATGATGAACTTTATAATAGCACGTCCAAACTTGATTAATTTTTAATATTTAAGACAAATGGTGACTATAATTAATAATACCACAAATCCCGCGTGTCAAGAACCCAATCAAGAAATACCGCACCAAATAAAGAACATAAAGTTTTACGTGTTTGGTGTAAAGCCACATCCACAGTCAAGACTTGACGAAATATTTCACTATGTGAAAAGGAGGAGATTACAAGTTTCGGCCCCAAACCTCCTCTCTAGAAAATGGCTTTTAGTATTTTCTTTTTTCATGTCCCAAACTCTAAACACCGTTATATACTGAATTACAAGACAATCCTAAAATCGAATCCACCGTCCACAAGAAAAAAAAATGAGTCGTAAAACGTTTCCCCTTTCACTTGAACTTCCAAAGAAGTGACAACAAGACCTAATTGAAAATGAATCAAGACGTAAATGAAAATGAATCTAGTGTCATAAAGACTTGTGTCCAAGTCTCACTAAAAGATGTTTCATACTTTGCCCAATAAGAAAGTTAGTGATCAAAGCAAAATTTGAGTCACAATTTCACACTAAACCACCAAAGACTTTAGATCAAGCAATATCGATTTTCACTTCTTCCTCCCGAACGTAAGATTGAGGAGGGTTTGAGTCTCCAGTAAAATAATAACGATTGAGAATGGTAAGTAAGTAACTATTTATCTGCATCTCACAGTAATGACACACATACCTGAGAGTGTAAAGCAAACAAAAATACTCAATAAAGGAACAGTCAAAATCTACTCGTGTCAAGTTTGATCATATCTCGAACTAGTTAATTTATTTAGTCCTGTCTAAATTGGGAATAAGAAACTAATGAACATCCTAATTAAATGTAAAAGATGAAGCTACTCAAACTCATCAAGTAGTTGACTTGAAATTGCTACGAAATTGTTACGTTCGTTTCATGAAATTGGATTCTTGCAATCGAACTTAGTCAAAATAAACTTTGACTTCACATTAAAACTTGTATATATATATATATATATATATATATATATATTTTTAATTTGGAATTGAAAGTGAGAGGAAACCCACTACTTAACTCAGCTGACTTGAAAACTAACCACATATATATATATATATATATATATATATATATATATATATATATATATATATCAGGTACATTTGCATGCATGAATATTACCCATAACATTAATGGAGTCTTGGTCTTAAATAGATTCGCCACCTAATTCAAATTTAACTTATTACTGTTTGTCCCTACTATTGACACTGTATCAATCATCTCAAGGTCAATATTCCATGTTTCCACTATAAAGAATTAATTCATGATCCATACAAGTGAACGTATAGCTAGGGACAGTGTTTGTTCTCTTGTAACAGACTCAAGTGAATCAAATATTATTATTTTAAGTAGTGATCATGAATCAGGGCTAACCACTCATACATATATGATGAATTGAAATTGAAGTCATGTCAAATAATTTTCTATGAAAGACAAGGCAGTATATATATATATATACATATATATATATATGTTGATTGACTAGAATGTATTACTGAACAATTAAATGTTTTGAATAGAATTAGAAGCTCGCTCAGACCAGGACTGAATCAAAATTAATTAGTACCAAACAATGATCGAGTCCATTGCAAGAAACACTACCCCCATCAATCTTCATGAGCTGTGCCATTGCCAAGCAATTATTCATCTCTCCGTACAGATTTTATATCTCTGCGCGTGGGTTATGAATCTTTGATTTATTCCTTGTTTGTCTTCCAATCAGTTCACACTAGATACTCTGCTCCAATAGTTTTGCTCTTGAATTTTATCTCAAAACGCTTCATACTATTTGAAGAGAATACATTACATATAAACAAATCCTCTTTTTCATAATAGGCAATGTGGGATTGAACTCCCTGTAACCTGTTAATGTGATAGCTCACCTAGTGTCTCTTCTTGTATTCGCCTACATTATACACGTCCACAAGGGTTATCACAATAACACTCCTTTCAAATTAACTGATCAATTTAGTCTTTACTTGGATGTTTGTTAATTGCAAGAAAATGCATGAACATTACCACGAAACTGCTGTGGATGGTTGATGCTACCTATATATATAACACATCAAGTTTCTTTGCCGGCTTGATCGCGATTCCGATCGATATGGTGGTCTATGATACAAGAGTACTACTTTCTAACACAACACAAGGTGCTTTGACAGAAAAATGAGTAACGCCCCCAATCGAAGTCAGTTTGAGGAATCTAACTTCAACTCAATATTCCACCTACTAGTGTTTAGTCATGACACAACGTTTCTTGACAGAATCAAAGTCATTTTAAGGAATTAATCAACTTGATCAACTGAATATTCCACATGCAGCTACCTAAAAATTTCACCAATGACTCGCAAGTGAATTGGAAGAAAATTTTCCTATAATTGCGTGGTCCATATTAGATGATCTAAGAGATCTTACACCACCATTGTCAACAAAAAAAATTTAGAAAAAAAAAAATATTAGTCAAGGATTACAATTTCTTGAATTGGAGTCCAAGACAAAAATTTCATATGGTACAAAATACATGATGCCGGACAGAATAGTGATTATTCTATAGGCTAGTATTAACGGGTAATTCATAGGGAATAATACAAGAGAATCGCCCAAACACAGAGAAAATTCTCTAATATTCAATTCTCAACAAGTAATTCACAGGGAAGAACACAAGAGAATCGCCCAAAACACAGAGAAAACCCTAGTATTCAATTCAATATTATCAAAATTAAAGTCACCTCAATGTTAGCCCACAAGCCGGGCTATATAGCTAAAAAAAAGGTCATTTTCGGAATTTTATCAAAAATAGCAAAATTTCAATAATCATGCCAAAAGAAAATACGTAATAAAAGAAGTACTCTGCTAAAAATCTGGCCCAAATCGGGTTCAGAGTCACTTCCTAAACGAAAAAAGAAATATTACCATAAATGGAAAAAAATAACTAAAAATGGGAATTTGAAAAGGAGAACAGTGAATTTTGACATCAAAAACGACATGCAGCGAGCATAGCTGGGTGGCCACAATGTGCGCACCGAAGAGAGCTTTCCGAATTGTGGTCATAATAGCAATTCTGATACCCGTAGCCAAAGTTATGGCCAAAATACAGAAACGCACCCAAAATTGCCCCAATTAGGAAAAAGATCACGATTTTCTGTCATTTTTGCGCTAATCTGTCAACTCATAGTAACTCAGCGCATCAACGTACTATTTGACAACTCAGCATTCTTTGACTCGGATCCTCCTGCATCAATACAATTCAAATATATGATTAGCATTTGATTCCTATATAAGGGAAGGTGGCAGCTCTAGTTAGATATAAAAAAAAGACGAAAACATGTTGTTATCTTTTATTTTGTGTCTTGGGCGGCTTCTTATTTCCAGAGAAAGCAATTAGCATGAATATTCCCACAACAAAAAACCATGTTATTGGAGCCATTGTGGATTCCAGTTCTCGTATAGGTCAAAAAGCAATAGTGGCAATAGAGATGGCAATAGATGATTTCAACAACACCACCACCAATCAAAGAGTGAGTTTGCATGTAATCAACTCTCAAGGAGAAACCATCCATGTGGGTTCTTACAGCATTTGTAAATCTCTACAATGGATTTGTTATATGGATGATAGAGTGGGATCAATTCCCCGACCTCAAAGGCTCAATACTGAAACAACTAAGAACCTTGCTCTGGTTTGCTTTTGGCACATCATCCTCTTTACATGGTAACACATCAAATTGATTTTTTTTTTATTATTATTTTTCTAACTCAGACACTCACGTTTTGCTCCAAGCGGAACTTGATGGGTTACAAACTTACAACCTTCTATTCATGCACACAAACACATATATCATGTGGGTTGATTTGTTTGGAATTAATTATGCATAGGGGAAATGCTACATAGCAATTTATCAAGGATGGCAACAATGGTGTGGCTTTTTGTGGTACTAGTCATCTCACAGAGCTACACAGCTAGTCTGACCAGCATGCTCACTGTCCAAGGGCTTCAACCAAAGGTAACAGATATTGAAACACTAAAGAACAACAATGCAAAGATTGGGTACTGTTAGATTATATATTTCCTATTATAGATTATATTTCTTTTCCTAATAGGTTTCTTACACTTTCTCCTAAACCATCTACGACTAGGATTTCTTGTTTCTTATAAATAGGCCTTTATGTATTATTCATAATTCAATGAATACAATTCTCTTTCTTTATTTCTAACATGGTATCAGAGCCAACCAATCCTTGGTAAATCTTTCTCAGTCCATCGTCGTCATCGCCGGGGATGGCATCACTAGCTTCATCCCCGGCGGATAATAGACAGAAAATCATAATGAATTACATATCATAGAGCTCGAGTATTCAAGGTGGGGCTTTAGATGTTTGATTAATTGAGTAACATACAATGGAGACAGTCAGAGTAGTGCGAGATTGAAGCCACACAAGTGTCCAATTCAATGCTATGGGAAACGATGATTGACTTGATGGAATTTAAGCCAAGGTGGAGATTGTTACGTATTATGTCTCTAATTCTAGTCTAATAAGGTTTTCTATTTTAGAGTTGTATTTCATTAGGTAATTTCTTGTTAGAAAAGTTTTGGGGTTCAAGGGATTGTAATCCTTGTCTAACAAGGAATTGGGTTTAAGGCTCTATAAATAGATGTCTAGGGTATGGTTGAGATTTATGAGTTGAGAGAGATGTAACCTCGTGAGAGAGTTGATGGGTACAGAGATTTACATGTTTGGTAGAGTGAAACACTGAGGGCGAGAGGGAGTCTCATAGATTGGTATATGGTGAAGAGCTCTAGGACAAGAGTTTAAGTCGCTGTTTTCAACGAGCTCCTTTTCTAATTTTTAAATCAGTTTTCGCTCCAACGAGCCGCTTTCGGTCTTTCCGGCTCTTTTGCAGTTTCTTTGTATGTGTTCACAACCACAGTTGGTTACATCACCAGATTGCTTTCGCGAGCCGCATTTAAGATTTTGCCAAACTCAAGTTGGCTTCATATGACTCACCTTGAGTTTGCGGGGGGCTGTTAGATTATATATTTCCTATTATAGATTATATTTCTTTTCCTAATAGGTTTCTTACACTTTCTCCTAAACCATCTAGGACTAGGATTTCTTGCTTCTTATAAATAGGCCTTTATGTATTATTCATAATTCAATGAATACAATTCTCTTTCTTTATTTCTAACAGGTACACAACAAAATCTTTTTGTGAAAAACTACTTGGTTGATGTCTTGCATTTTAACCCCAACGATGTCAAGCATTATTTAACCACCTTAGCATATGCCCAAGCCCTCAAAACTGGAGAAATTACAGCAACTTTATTTTAGTTCCTAAGGCCAAGTTATTCCTGGAGAAATATTGCAAGAGCTTCGTCATTGCAGGGCCAACTTACAAAGTTGGAGGATTTGGATTTGTAATTTGTTCTCTCCTTTCTTTTTTCAATTAATCATGCTTTCGCAACCACTTTACATTAAGTTGTTTGTAGTTTAATTTCTATACAAAAGGCCAGGGTTGCATGTTGGGTACGTAAAACTATTGAAATTCAAATTGATTGTGATGACTTCAGGCATTTCCCAAGGGATCTCTTATGGTTCCTGACATAGATGAAAGCGCTACTAAAGGTGACTGAAAGTGGGGGGCTGAGAGAATTAAAGAACAGCTTGACTGCAGCAGAGAAGTGTGTGGAAGTAGAATTGGATAATAAAAATGTCAGCCTAGGTCTCAACAGCTTTTCGTACTTCACATATTCACAGGAAGCATATCAATAGTTGCTCTGGTCATCTTTGTCCTTCGAGCGAAATGGAAAACTGGAAATTTCATGCTTAAACACAAAAGCATTTGGATGCTAATACGGGCTATAATGATCCAGTGGGGGCATCAGAATTGATTCTCAAGAAGAGTTAGTGATGTTGACTGTCCTACAATTCCCCCAAAGACATCAAACTCGTGGAATCAAGTCTAGAAATTCATGGAATGAAATGGTTACTAACCATATTTGTGTCTTTATTAATCTTATTTTTCATATCAAACTGGTTTGAAACTTATTTTGGCATACTCAATATAACAAAGTCTAGTTCAAGATTTTTTTTCTTCTTCTGTTGTTTCCTTGTGTGGTTTAGTTGTTTCTTCTTCTGTTGTTTCCTTGTGTAAGATTTGCCCAAGACAAATTGGTTCAGCAGCATAAACGCTGTGGCTTCCAAAGAGAGGTTGGAGTCCTTCAAACCGTAGTGGAGGCCGTGTGCGTGTGTGATTCTACTTACCCAATCAAAAATAATAATGATAAAATATGATAGATAAGATTAATCATAAGGTAAAGTGCAAAAAAAAAAAAACTTTTAAAACTATGTTTAAATTTATAAATAACCCTCTAAACTATTATATTTTGTTGCAAATGTCTCCCATGTCCAGTTATTTTTTTATTAAATAACCATATTACCCTTTCTTATTGAATTACACTTGGCCCATTTTTCTTAGTAAAATAAATTATGAAAAAAGATCATATTATTTTGATTTCATATTCTATATCAAATTTGCATAAATTTACCTTTAATTTTTGAAATTAATTTTTTTAATAAAAATCTTAAGAATTTTTTTTAAAAACAATTTAAGTAATTTTTTAATTTTTCCTGAATATATTGAATGAAAAATAATGTACTTTTTTATTTAAGTAATTTCTTAATTTTTCATGATCATATTGTATGAAAAATGGTATTTTTTATGGTAAAAAAGTTTAAACCGGATATAATAAGTTTTATTATAAATAGTAAAGTTTTAATAATAAGTTAATCATTTTAAAAAATGGCTAAATTTGTTGGTAGAAACAACTTTTTATATATATTTTTTTATTGTTATGATAAATCAATTCCAATAATAAATTAAGGTAAATGGTATAATTAATATCTATATAAGAGAAAAGAAAATAAAGATAATTTAATAATAAAGAATAAATTTAATAAGAATGAGTAAAAATGTCTTTTGTGATGAGATGTTTTTAAATGTAACAAATCAATAGTTTAGGGAGATAATTTGTAGTTCAGCGGTTATTTGTAAAAGGGTAATAATTTAGAGGTGATTTTTTGCCCATTACCCTTAAACATATATACCAAATAATATCCAAAAATTCACTTTACTGTTTATTAGTAGGGGTGGCAATTCGTGTTCCCGTGTCGTGTCGAACTATAAGTATTCTACTAAACAGTTCAACCCTAACCCGACCCACTTAATAATCGTGTCAGAGTCCCTCAACATTAACCCAACCCGTTTATTAAACGTGTTATCCGTGTCGACTTGTGTAACCCATTTAATAAACTTGTCCTATAATGACACGACTTTTTTAATAACCTTTTTAATCCGTTTAACTTATATCATATGAGTTTCTCTATATCTAAAAATCTCTCTGAAAATCATATAAAAATAAAGTAAATATCAATACATAAATCCTAAAATCAAACTATATTATAAAATTTGTATCTATATATAAACTCAAAAACATAATAAGGTGATTTAACAACTGGAAAGACACCGTAACAATCTCATCCTTGCGTTTTATGGCTACATGAGTCCTGTAAACAAACAAATAAATTACAAACAATTGCAATATATATAACTATGTATATATAAGTTTGTATAAAACCATAATATATAAATAACTCATGTCGTAATCGTGTTGTAATCGTGTCACGAGTTAGACAGCTTAAACCCAAACTCAACCCAATTTTTGCGTGTCGTGTTCGTGTCAACCCATTTATTAAACGTGTCGACTTACCTCAAACCCAAACTAGCATGTCGTGTTCGAGTCATGTTGTCGTATCGTGTTTAATTTTGCCACCCCTATTTATTAGTCTATTTATTGTATACTGCATCAAAATTGAGAGTATTACAAAAATCCTCCTCCGATTACAGGAAAAACACAACTTATAGGTTCAAATATTATGAAGTATCTTTCTGTCACTACATTTATTTTGGGTACGATAGAAAAGAGTGATATTGTCTTGGTTCACAGAAGTCCGACCCATTCAAGTATGTGGGTTTGAATGTCACATACAACACTTAATTTTACTAATAACGTCACAAAAAATTACCAAAAAATTAAATTTTAGTTACTGAAAAAAAAAAACTCCCAAAATTGACATACAATTGGAAAAGAGGCTTGTACTGTTGGTGATATTATTGAAAATGATAATTGAAATTGGCCCACAACTACTTATCAACCTCTAATTGACATAACCAAAACATATTATTGAAAATGGCCCACACATAATTTTACTAATAACATCACAAAAAATTACCAAAAATTTAAATTTTAGTTACTGAAAAAAAAACCCCAAAAACTTTTAACAACTCTAATTGACATACAATTGGAAAAGAGGCCAGCACTGTTGGTGATATTATTGAAAATGGCCCACAACTACTTGTCAACCACTAATTGACATGACCAAAAACAAAAAATTAAAGATTCCAGACAATGAATTATTCTAATGTGTTGACTATATGGATTCTCTGTCTCTCCATGCAATGACTCAGACTCAAGATTGGCTCATAATTTCAATCGTTTAAGATTGATTTTGTGTGTAGAGAGCATACAATGGATATCAAAGTCTAGCAAATTTTTCGATGTTATCGGAGCCTTTTTAGAATTGTGTTACACATGCAGTTTTTTAACATTAGGTTATTGTAATACCCCGAAAAATTTGGACGTCTATTATTTTAAAGAATTTAAATTTCTTTATATTATTATTATTATTATTTTTCAATTCATGTGGAATGCCTTTATATGCATTTTATCATTTCATGTGAATTGTTAGGTCTTTATACAATTATTATTTTATGTGAATTGGTTGTCTTTATAAATTCTTTCATTTCATGTGAATTGCTCTATTTTTATTTTTATCAATTTATATGAATTGTTTATTGATTGTGTATTATTTGATTTAAATATTTTAAATGCTTTGGATGGGGCTAGGGAGGAATCTGGGCTGGAATGGTTGGGCTAAGGATATGCTTAAGTTGTTGGGTCATGGTTATAGTTATATTATTATGGTTATTATTATTATTATTTTTAGTTATTTAGTTTTTTTAAAAAAATAATGATAATAATAGAATAAAATGATTAGGACAAAAGATAATAGAAACTAGGGTTTCTGCCGTTTGCATTACGCACAAAAATCAGGAGAGTAAACGAAAGAGAGAAGGAGTTCGGGTGAACGAGTGTTTGAATCGTCAAAGAGGCAAGTTTGATTCTTCTCTTCCCCTTTGAATCCGTATGCATAGTCTAGGTTTGAGGATTGTGTTTATTTTGAAAATTTGTATATAATTGTATGTTTTTTTTCTCTGTTGATAAATTTTGTGAGAATTAATTATGCTAATTGTATAGACATGTTGCTAGAAATTTGTATGCATTTAATTATGAAATTAAATAATTTTGCATGCTAAGATAATTCTGTGAATTAAACATTAGGATTTTAGAGTTTTGGTACTGTCTTAGGGTATTTTTGCATATGTATATACATGTATATATGATTGTATAGGCGGGTGTATATATATACGAACATGAAATTTGGGTCTACTGTGTTTATCATTTTTGAGGGATTTTGTTCCGATTAAAAGGTAGATCTTACTTCCTAGAATAATCCTTGAAAGTTTCGTTATGAACCGTTGGGTAAATTGATGGAAAATTAAGTTTAAAATTTTAGATTTTCGAAACTTGAAATTGGGCGTTTTTGATTTAGTCCGCGAGAGGGGATAATTTTGGTACCAATACGTAGCTTAGATCGATACGAGTTCAATGGTATATTCATATGCGCGATTCGGTGCTTGAAGCTTCAGCTGGAGATGAAGGAAGAAGAAAGAAAAAGAAAAAAAAAAAAGAAAAGAAAAGGGGCCACCCGTCCGCCGGCGCGTGGGGGCGCGTGCCATGGCGCCGGTGGCCGGGAAATTTTTTTCGGGCCCCACTCGCGGGGGCCCACCTCTGGGTCCAATATGGGCCCATTCCGAATTGTTTTGATATTTATTTTGTATTTTTGAAATTTTTGGGAAAACTTGAAAATCTGGAAAAATCATTTTTTTTAAATACTTTTATAATTCTAAAAATTCCCAAAATTTTATGTCAACTTCCTGGGAGCTTAAGGGGCTTGGGGTTTAAATTTCATATCAAAATTATTTACCATTGTCATTAAATTAATTTTTAAAGTGTCTAAAAAACTGGATTTTTTAGCCTCTTTAATTTTAGAAAATAGTTAGAAATTTCGAAAAATTCTGAAATTTTTACTGTAGCTCTCTGGTGGCTAAATACACTTGGGTTTAAATTTTCAACTAAAATAATTTTTCCTTATTATTCAATTGATTTTTAAAGGGTTCAAAAGTTCTTTTTTTTTCACTTTCTGTAATTTTAGAAAATACTTTTATAATTCCAAAAATTCCCAAATTTTTACCGTAATTCTCTGGAGGATAAATACACTTGGGTTTAAATTTTCAACTCAAAATAATATTTTCTTGTTGTTCAATTTATTTTTAAAGTGTCTAAAAGTTGGATTTTCACCTTCTTTTATTTTTAGAAAATATTTTAAAATTCCAGAAAATTCTAGAAAAATTTAGTTAACTTTATAGAATTAAAATGCACCTGGGTTTTAAATTTCATGTGAAGATGAGTCTCCCTTGTGATTGTGTTGGTTGTGAAAGTATGCCTCGAATTATGTTTATTTTCTTTTTTGCTAGAAAAATATTTTTTAAAATTCTCAAAAATTCTAGGAAATTCCAGCATGATTTAACAGGGTTCTTAGTAATAGAATATGCCCAGAAACCTAGATAAAAGTTAGGTTAAGACTCCCTCATATATTTGGGTGCATTGAAGGTTGAATTGGAAAATTGCTTCTTTAATGGATGTTTGAGTTATTTGATTTACTTGAATGTAATTTTCTTTAAGGATATAAATGCCCATCCAATACTTGATTATAGTCTACTTGTGAACGATTTATCTTATGATGATAATTTCATGTTGGATGATTTGAAATAACGGTTCGTGCAAATTAAATCATAATGCACCTTGTTATTTTGTATTGCATATTGGAATGTATCTATACATTTTATTTTGGCATGTAAGGATTGCCCGGCGTGTCAGGATCGCCCATACCTAATAAGGTATCTATGTATTTTATTTGGCATGTAAGGATTGCCCGGCGTGTCAGGATCGCCCATACCTAATAAGGTATCTATACATTTTATTTGGCGTGTCAGGATCGCCCATACCTAATAAGGTATCTATACATGTATGCATATGTTTTCTTTATTTTGAACTTAAAGAATGTGTTCATTGTTGGATGATAAGGGTTTGTTGGAACAATGTATAAGATGATTTTACTTCTGAAAAATATGAACTAAATAGGAAATGACTAGTATGTATATATCTATACCTATTAAGGTATCAAAAGATTAAATGATGGCATGTTAGGATTGTTTAAACTTGATATTATTTCATGTTATGTTTATTTCTGCTAAATTTCATAAATGTGATCACTTTTGCATAATAAGGATTTGGGTGGAATATTATAATTAATGACTGTTATTTTGAAAACATGAAACTGGAATAAGAATAGCTTGTATGTTAAATCTATTGTTTTCTTTTGTGTCCCTTATACTGAGGGTATGTATATTGGTTCTCTGATTGGGATGTAGTAGATAGAACTTGCTCGTGGGTTTAACCCACTTTGTTGATATTTCAGGTTTCAGACAGGTTCCACTGCAAGGATAGAGTTTTAGGGTTAGTTGTGGCAGACATCTCTTCTCATCGATCACAGGGTAGAAACCTATACTCTTATTCAAGGGTCAGACTATGAACTCTTTTGGAGGTTTTGGTTGTTGGTTTTAAATTAGAGTCTTAAAACTTTGGTTCATTCTGGTTAAGGGGTCCTTGGGTTACAGGACTTCCAAATTATATTACCGGACATATACTTGTTTAGTTAACAGTTATTTTAATTCAGAGGAACTTTCTTTTCTGCAATTAGAAAATTGTTCATTATATCTTTTGTATTGTATGCTTGTTGCTACCAGTTGTATGTATCTTCCAGGTTTTGTGTATGAGACTGGCCACCTCATGCGCGAAATTTTCTGGGGGGTATTTCAGTTATGCTGTCTATTCCAACTTTAGTGTGTGGTGTATTATGTATTATTTACTTTTCTAATTTTTTGTGACTTATATTTTTTTAATTGATAATTTATGGTGTCAAAACTAAACATGATTGAGTTGTAATCTTTTATTTATGTTTTTGTAATTGATCATGTAATTGAAGTTTCAAAGTGAGCATAGTGTTCTACACTAACCATGCAAATGATCTTCTAATGCATGAAGTTTGACACTTCGGAAGAAGATATCAATGCATTGAACAAGGGTTTGATCGATTAAAGTTTTTAGATGGTTCCGATTGTATGTGAATATCGTTGATCAAGTATGAGAGTCACATAATCTAGGTAAAGTGATGAGAACACCTATATATATTTCAAACCGAGTGGCTATGACCTTGAAAATTAGAATTTTTTGGCAAAATTTTCAAACTTTTCAATGTTGGACCGGTCCGGTCCATGAAGTCTCGAGACTTCAAAACTTGCAAGGCAGAACCCTGGACCGGTCTAAGTGAAGGCTGAATTGGTGACTCTCACCAGTAGTTTTTTCCCAATCTGAATTTTTCACGAATTTCTGGTGCATTCTTTACTTTATTGTATTTTATTTATTTAATTGTTTTATGGTATTGCATTAATTTTTAATTGGATTTAAAATTAGAATAATTTAAAAAAATAAGCAAAAAATGAGTAAACTTAATCACCCCTTTAAATCTTAAAGAAACTTTCGCAGCCGCTTTCGCATCGCGCAACTCACATTTTTTTCTTCTTTTTCTCAATTTTTCTGAACTTTCAAGATTTTTAATTAAGACCCATAACCTGATCTAGTTAGCAAGATTTTAATTAAGACCCATAACCTGATCTAGTTAGCCCCTTAAAGTCATACTTCACAAGCACAGCTTCGTTTCTTTTTATTATTTTTTGTACGAATGAATCTTGAAGGATGGTCTATGCAGTGTGAATTGAAGATGAGGTTGATACTTTTTTTTTTCTTAAAGTAGAAGAAGAAGAAGAAGAAGAAGGTACGTTTCATGCTTACATTTTCATAAGCAACAACACTAAGGTCAAAATTACATTACACAATTCCAAATGAGTTAAAAAGCATTTTGAATTTCGGTAAGGTTGTCTAGTATTCGTGGTTTCCACATCTAAAGGATTCAACCATGCAAGAATAATGTAGTAACCCTTGTGGACGGGTGTGAGTGGGCGGGTGCGAAGACAGACACTGGGCTGAGCTACCACACTGATAGGATACAAGGTGCTCAATCCCACATCGCTTGGGTGTGGAAAAGGGGATGTGCTTATATGTAGTATATTCTCTTCAAATAGTATGAGGTCTTTTGGGAAAAAACCCAAGAGCAAAACCGTGCGGGCTCAGGCCCAAAGCGGACAATATCATACCATGTGTGCCGACGAGGGCGAAGACAGACACTGGACTGAGCTATCACACTGACAGGGTACGAGGTGCTCAATCCCACATCGCCTGAGTGTGAAAAAGGGAATATGCTTATATGTAGTATGTTCTCTTCAAATGGTATGAGGCCTTTTGGGATAAAACTCAAGAGCAAAGTCGTGCGGGCTCAGGCCCAAAGCGGACAATATCATATCATGAAGGGAATGTGCTTATATGTAGTATGTTCTTTTCAAATGGTATGAGACTTTTTGGGATAAAACTCAAGAGCAAAATCGTGCGGGCTCAGGCCCAAAGCGGACAATATCATATCATATGTTGGAGCGGGGCATTACAAATAATAGCCCATGATTTGATATATGATGATTTAACTTTATAATAGCACGCCCAAACTTGAATAATTTTTAATATTTAAGACAAATGGTGACTATAGTTAATAATACCACAAATCCCTTGTGTCAAGAACGCAATCAAGAAATACGACAGAAAAATAAATACGCACCAAATAAAGAACATAATGTTTTATGTGTTTGGTGTAAAGTCCACCTCCGCAGTCAGGACCTGACGAAAGATTTCAGTATGCTAAAAAAAGGAGATTATAAGTTTTAGTCTTAACCCCAAACCTTCTCTCTAAAAGGTGGCTTTTAGTGTTTTTTTTTTCACGTCCCAAACCCTAAACACCGTTATATACTGGATTACAAGAGAATTCTAAAATCGGATCCATGGTACGCAAGAGAAAAACAAATCAAAAAACGTTTCCCTTTTAGTTGAACTACAAAAGAAGTAACAACAAGACCTAATTGAAAATGAATCTAGTGTCATAAAGACTCTTATGCCCAAGTCTCACTAAAAGATGTTTTATACTTTGCCCAATAAGAAAGTTAGTGATGAAAACAAAATTTGAGTCACAATTTCACACTTACCACCACTAAAATAATAATAATGGAGAATGGTAAGTAACTATTTATCTGTGTAATACCCCGCTCCAACACATGGTATGATATTGTCCGCTTTGGACCATAGCCCGCACGGTTTTGCTATTGGGTTTACCCCAAAAGGCCTCATACCATTTGAAAAGAACATACTACATATAAGCACATCCCCTTTTTCACACCCAGGCGATGTGGGATTGAATACCCTGCACCCTGTCAGTGTGGTAGCTCAGCCCAGTGTCTGTCTTCGCACCCGCCCACTCACACCCGTCCACAAGGGTTACTACAATCCACCCCCCTACGAGGCCCGACGTCCTCGTCGGCACACTTCTTCCGGCTGGGTTCAGGCTCTGATACCAACTGTAATACCCCGCTCCAACACATGATATGATATTGTTCGCTTTGGACCATAACCCGCACGGTTTTGCTATTGGGTTTACCCCAAAAGGCCTCATACCATTTGAAGAGAACATACTACATATAAGCACATCCCCTTTTTCACACCCAGGCGATGTGGGATTGAGTACCCTGCACTCTGTCAGTGTGGTAGCTCAGCCCAGTGTCTGTCTTCGCACCCGCCCACTCACACCTGTCCACAAGGGTTACTACATCTGCATCTCACAGTAACGACTCATATACCTAAGAGTGTAAAGCAAACAAAAATACTCAATAAAGGAACAGTTGAAATCTACTTGTGTCAAGTTTGATCATATGTTGAAGTTGTTAATTTATTTAGTCCCGTCTAAATCCGAAATAAGAAAAAATGAACATCCTAATTAAATGTAAAAGATCAAGCTACTCAAATTCATCAAGTAGAAGTTGACTTGAAATTGCTACGAAATTGTTATGTTGGGTTTCATTAAATTGGATTCTTGCAGTCGAACATAGTCAAAATAAACTTTGACTTCACTTTAAAACTTGTAATTTTTTTTTTTTTCAATTTGGAATTGAAAGTGAGAAGAAACCCACTATATATATATATATATATATATATATATAGATATATGTGAATGGTGCGATAAGTTAAATTTGAAGTAGGTGGCGAATCAATTTAAGACCAAGACTTCATTAATGTACGTTATGGGTTGGGTAATATTCATGCTTGCAAATGTACCTGATTTTGTTTATAAATATATATTCATGTTTGTCCCTACAATTGATACTGTATGTATCATCAATCATCTCAAGTTCAATAGTCCATGTTTCCACTATAAAATTAAGCCGGCCAAGGTAAAGAATTAATTTATGATCCGTACAAGTGAACGTATAGCTAGGGACAGTGTTTGTTCTCTTATAACACAGAGTCAAGTGAATCAAATATTATTATTTTAAGTAGTGATCATGACTCAGGGATTGAAATTGAAGTCATTTAAAGTAATTTTCTATGAAAGACAAGGCACTAAGGCAGTGTTTATATATATATATATATTGATTGACTAGAATGTATAACTGAACAGTTAAATGTTTTGAATAGAATTAGAAGCTCGCTCAGACCAGGACTGTATCAAAATTAAGTAGTACCAAACAATGATCGAGTCCATTGTCAAGAAACACTACCATCAATCTTCATGAGCTGCCATTGCCAAGCAATTATTCATCACTCTTCGTACAGATCGATGACTGGACTTTCAATTTCAATGTTGTTGATCAATGGACAAACGCAACGTATCAGAAATCAACAACATTTATATCTCAGCGCGTGGGTTTTGAATCTTTGATTTATTCCTTGTTTATATTCCAATCAGTTCACACTGAAAATTTGAAGACTTAGCATATATCCTTTCAAATTAACTGATCGATTTAGTCTTTACTTGGATGTTTGTTAGTTGCAAGAAAGTGCATGAACATTACCACGAAACTGTTGTGGATGGTTGATCCTACTAATTCAACAACACTCCTTTCAAATTAACTGATCAAATTAGTCTTTACTTGGATGTTTGTAAATTGCAAGAAAGTGCATGAACATTACCACGAAACTGTTGTGGATGGTTGATCCGACCTAGCTATATATATATATAACACATCAAGTTTCTTTGCCGGCTTGATAGCCATTCCGATCGATATGGTGGTCTATGATACAAGAGTTTCTAACACACAACACAAGCTGCTTTGACAGAAAAATGAGTAACACCCCAATCAAAGTCAGTTCGAGGAATCTAACTTCAACTCAATATTCCATCTACCAGGGTTTAGTCATGACACAACGTGCTTTGACCGAATTAAAGTCATTTTAAGGAATTAATCAACTTGATCAACTGAATATTCCACATGCAGCTACCTAAAAATTTCACCAATAACTCACAAGTGAATTGGAAGATCTAGAAAATTTTTCTGTAATTGTGTGGTCCATATTGGATGATCTAAGAGGTCCGACACTACCATCGTCGACAAAAAAAAATTAGAAAGAAAAAACAATATTGGTCAAGGATTACAATTTCTTGAATTAGAGTCCAAGACAAAAATTTCATATGGTACAAAATACAATTCAAATATAGAAACTTAAGTTGATTAGAAATTTTAGACACAATAAAGAACTAGCCCATTGCTCAGAAACTCTTGTCATTGCAAAAAATATATATATATATATATTTTTAGTAACTCTGGTAAATGATAAATCTGTATTTTTGTGGTACCTACTTTTATCGATACTACTGAATAAATATTTATTTTTTAGAAGGTCATGTACACATTTTCATCTCCACACAGAGATTTCTAATTTCAAATTGGTTGACTCCAAATTAAAATAAAACAACCTTACTCTTGAGTGAACACCGTATCTTATAGCATTTGATTCCTATATAAGGGAAGGTGGCAGCTCTTGTTAGATATCAAAAAAAGATGGAAACATTTTGTCATCTTTTATTGTGTGTCTTGGGCTGCTTCTTATTTCCAGAGAAAGCAATTAGCATGGATATTCCCACAACAAAAAACCATGCTATTGGAGCCATTGTGGATTCCAGTTCTCGTATAGGTCAAGAAGCAAAAGTTGCAATGGAGATCGCAATAGATGATTTCAACAACACCACCACCAATCAAAGAGTGAGTTTGCATGTAATCAACTCTCAAGGAGAAACCATCCAGGCAGCTCTTGCTGGTAAATATATATATACATATATATCTCACCTCTTATCCTTTAGATTTTTATCATTTTGGTTTAAGTACTGTTCAACTAATACAAATTAACTTAAAATTAATTGATGGTTTGTTTATAATTCTCCATTAGAAGATCTTGTTTAATTGAAGGAAGAATTAATTTCCTTAGTTACCACGCACTTAGAACTCCATCATAGATTATCTTATGAACTTCTTTATTTGGTGAAGTATTTATACTAGCTATATATATATATAGCTGAGAAAATAATATCTAGACTCAAGCAAGTAGGAGATAAGAATGAGTTATACATTTGTAATTATCAATAAATTCTATGAGTAATGCAATGGAATGATTAGAGTCTCTGGGAACACTTGGACAAACTGTTAAGTCACATTAATTTGATAATGAAAAGTAGCAAGCAGTCCAAATATTGATGTTACAGGATATCCAATAATTTCTTCTGTTGATGATTTTTATTTCAACAGAACGGTTCCGTGGATCAGGGTTCAGCTTACATTGAATTCAAAGTATTACCTCAGCTCACCCTAAGTCTAAATTTTTTTATAAAAAAAAATCCAATTTTTTTTTTTTTTTGGATTGATTGGGTTATTCTTATTGAAATTTATTTACATTTAATTTGAAATAAAATTACTCAATGAATAATGTTCTCGTATTATAATTTAAAAATCAATCAAAATTTTATATATTTTATTATTTTGTTTATAAATTTCACTAAATATCAATTATTATAATTTTACTTCAAACTTTTAAAACAAGTGTGTCACAACTTAGGTTAGTAAGTATCAATTAAATTATGCCAACAAAAAATAAATTATTCAATTGCAATCTTAATCTTATTTTATATAAATAATATGTCATCATAAAAATATAGAGGACAAATTTTTATTGTCTTTCGTGTTACTTATAAAATTTTCGTATAAGACTTGAGTTGCTAGTATTTTAATCCTATATAAGGGAAGGTGGCAGCTCTTGTTAGATATCAAAAAAGATGGAAATATTTTGTCATCTTTTATTGTGTGTCTTGGGCTTCTTCTTATTTCCAGAGAAAGCAATTAGCATGAATATTCCCACAACAAAAAACCATGTTATTGGAGCCATTGTAGATTCCAGTTCTCGCATAGGTCGAGAAACAAAAGTGGCAATGGAGATGGCAATAGATGATTTCAACAACACCACCACCACCAATCAAAGAGTGAGTTTGCATGTAATCAACTCTCAAGGAGAAACCATCCAGGCAGCTCATGCTGGTAAATATATATATACACATATATATCTCACCTCTTATCCTTTAGATTATTATCTTTTTGGTTTAAGTACTGTTCAACAAAAACAAATTAACCTAAAATTAATTGATGGTTTGCTTTATAATTCTCCACTAGAAGATCTTGTTTAATTCAAGGAAGAATTAATTTCCTTAGTTACCACACACTTAGAAGTACTCCATCATGATATATAGATTATCTTATGAACTTCTTTATTTGGTGAAGTATATATACTAGCTATATATATATGGCTGAGAAAATAATATCTAGACTCAAGCAATTAAGTAGGAGATAAGAATGAGTTATACATTTGTAATTATCAATAAATTCTATGAGTAATGCAATGGAATGATTAGAGTCTCGGGGAACATTTGGACAAACTGTGAAGTCACATTAATTTGATAATTGAAAGTAGCAAGCAGTCCAAATATTGATGTTACAGGTTATCCAATAATTTCTTCTGTTGATGATTTTTATTTCAACTTACAGCTAGCCTTTATATATATATATATATATATATATATATATATATATATATATATATGCTAATAAATATATATCAACGACATTAACCTACAGCTACAGATCTCATCAACAATGAGGGAGTGGAAGCCATTTTAGGACCACAGACATGGGAAGAAGCATCAGTAGTTGCAGCGCTTGGACAATCTCATAAAATTCCCATTCTTTCTCTAGCTGATTATACTCCACCATCGGCAACCAAGCGTTGGACCTTCCTAATTCAAGCCTCACCCAGCCTAGACGCCCAAATGAAAGCTGTGGCTGCAATTGTTAGGTCATGGGGATGGCATAGGGTCATCCTTATATATGAGGACACTGATTCTACTGCCAACGGATCAATTCATCTCTTTGATGCCCTCCGTGAAACAGGTGCAGAAATCAGCCGCTACCTAGCGCTTTCACCTTTCGCGTTGTCTTCATTGTCTCAAGAGCTTGAGAAGCTTAAAGAAGAGCAATGCCGAGTCTTTGTGGTTCATTTGTCCTTGACATTGGCTCTTAGTTTATTTGAGACCGCCAAGAAGATGAAGATGATGGAAAAGGATTATGTGTGGATCACTACACACTCCACAACAAGTCTTGTTCATTCCATTAATCCTTCCACCATTTCCTCAATGCAAGGGGTTCTAGGCATCAGGAGCTACTTCCCCGAACCCCGAGTACATTTTCATGATTTCTACCAGAAATTTTGTAAAAAATTCACTTCGGAGCATCCAGAAGAAGAAAATCATGAACCTGGAATTTTCGCGCTGCAGGCCTATGATGCCACAAGGGCAGTGGCTTTAGCAATTCAGCAAGGGAACAGAGAAGGCCAACATTTGTTACAAAAAATTTTATCAACTGACTTCAAAGGTTTAAGTGGTGATGTTCAATTTGTTGGGCAAAAAATAGCCCGAGCACCAGTGTTTGAGATCATCAATGTGATTGGAAGGAGTTACAGAGAACTCGGGTTTTGGACAGACAGAGACGGAAGCGGATTAGGCTTCTCAGAGACTATTGATGAAAGGGCTAACTACAGTGCTTCCATGGAAAAATTGGGGCTAGTTATGTGGCCTGGAGGAGCTTGGCCTACTCCAAGAGGATGGACTCTTCCAACCATCGCCAAGCCATTAAGAATAGGAGTGCCAAACGGATCCTTAACCAACCACTTTGTCAATGTGGAATATGATCCCTCAACAAATAATTACTCCTTCAATGGATTTTCAGTCGATGTATTCAAGAAAACCGTGGAACGATTGCCATATTATTTGCCATATGAGTTCATTGCTTGGGGTGGCACATACAATGCTTTGGTGGAACAAGTTCATAAAAAGGTGAAATTATTCATTCATCTTTTATTTAATTAGTCCCATGTTCATTTTTGACACACAAAACACTAATCCTTTGGATGACTTGTAAAATAGAAGTTTTTAGAATTTAAGATTCATGTTGAAGCCAATCCAAGAGCCTGCATATGCATATATATGAGAGGTAGGAGAATTACCAAGTCAATGGTAGTTTGCAATGCAGGATTTTGGGTTGGCTTCTGCAAGAATAAATGGGGATTTGACACATATATAGTTTGCAATCTTGAACAAGCCTTTGTTTTGTTGGATTTTATTTTTCCACGAGAACAGGACTTTGATGCAGCAGTTGGAGACATTGCAATTATTTACAGCCGATACAAATATGTAGAATTCACACATCCTCACACCGAATCAGGATTGGTGATGGTAGTCCCCGCTCAGTCACAATCGAGCAATAACACTTGGCTATTCACGAAGCCATTCACAAAATCCATGTGGGTTCTTACAGCATTTGTAAATCTCTACAATGGCTTTGTTATATGGATGATAGAGCGGAATCACTTCCCCGAACTCGAAGGCTCAATACTGAAACAACTAGGAACCTTGCTCTGGTTTGCTTTCGGCACATCATCCTCTTTACATGGTAGCACATCAAATTGAAGTTTTTTTTTGTTTCTTTTTAGCATGACAAGTAACTCAGACACTCGCGTTTTGCTCCTAGCAGAACTTGTTGGGTTACAAACTTACAGCCTTTTATACATGCACACAAACACATATATCTTGTGGGTTGATTTGTTTGGAATTAATTATGCATAGGGGAAATGCTACATAGCAATTTATCAAGGATGGCAACAATGGTGTGGCTTTTTGTGATACTAGTCATCTCACAGAGCTACACAGCTAGTCTGACCAGCATGCTTACTGTCCAGGGGCTTCAACCAAAGGTAGCAGATATTGAAACACTAAAGAATAGCAATGCAAAGATTGGGTACTCCACAAAATCTTTTGTGCAAAACTACTTGGTGAATGTCTTACATTTCAACCCCAACGACGTCAAGAATTATTCAACCCCGGAAGGATATGCCCAAGCCCTCAGAACTGGAGAAATTGCTGCAGCTTTTCTTGAAGTTCCTGTGGCCAAGTTATTCCTGGCCAAATATTGCAAGAGCTTCATCATGGCAGGGCCAACTTACAAAGTCGGAGGATATGGATTTGTAATTTATTCCTCTCATTTCTTCTTTCAATTAAGTTATCTGCACATGTTGGGAACATAAAATAAAACTAATGAGATTCATATTGATTGTCAGGCATTTCCCAAGGGATCTCTTATGGTTCCTGGCATAGATGAAGCGCTACTGAACGTGACTGAAAGCGGGGTGCTGAGAGAATTAGAGAACAGCTTGACTGCAGCAGAGAAGTGTGTGGAAGTAGAATTGGATAATAAAAATGTCAGCCTAAGTCCCAACAGCTTTTTCGTGCTTTTCATCTTCACAGGAAGCATATCAACAGTTGCTCTTGTAATTTTTGTCCTTCGAGCCAAATGGGAAACTGGAAATTTCATGCTTAAACACAAAAGCATTTGGATGCTAATACGGGCTATAATGATCCAGTGGGGGCATCATAGTCGATTCTCAAGAAGAGTTAGTGATGTTGATTGTTCTACAATTCCCCCAAACACATCAAACTCGTGGAATCAAGTCTAGAAATTCATGGAATTAAAGTGGTTTGAAACTTATTTTGGCATACTCAACAAAACAAAGGCTTGTTCAAGATTTGTTTTCTTTCTTCTGTTGTTTCCTTTTGTGGTTTTGTTTTTTCCTTTCCAATAAATAGTTTTACAACACATTTCATTACACTGTCTTAGTTTGAAAACAGGTTTCGGATGATGCTGACATGATATATAAGATTAGCCGAAAACCAATTGGTCCGGCATAAACGCCCAACCTTCCCAAAGGAAGGATGGAATCCTTCGAACCTTAGTGGAGATCATGTGCGTGTGTGATTATCCTAACCAAATCAAAAATAATAATAATAAAATATGATAGATAAGATTAAACATAAGGTAAAGTGCAAAAAAAAAATCCTTCAAACTATGCTCAAATTTATAAATAACTCCCTAAATTATTATATTTTGTTGCAAATGCCTTCCATGTCTAATTATTTTTTATTACACTTAACCCATTTTTCTTAGTAAAATAAATTATGAAAAAAGATCATGTTATTTTGATGACATATTCTGTCACACTCCGGATTTTTTCAAAAATTCGAGATATGTAAAATTATAAAAATAAAATAAAAATAAAAGAAAGAGAAATCTAAAGTTTTCAAACAATCCCTTAATACATAAAGTACTATACAAATGTTATTACATTGGAAGAAAATATTAAATATATTTCTTCCATACAAATACTCGAATAAACACAATCTCTCAAATCCTGGACATAAATAAATTCTAATGGTCCCACTGCTACTTCCTCGACCAGTACTACCAAATCTCATACTTGCCCCGTATCAGCATCCTAACCTGTAAAATTTGGGGGGTGTGAGCTCAAAAGGATATGCCGTACAATCTTTATTGCAGCAGCAAGTTGACTTTTGCATCATAATCTCAAAATACAAAAAATAATTGATATTTTTATAAATAACACATTCACAAATATACAATTTATCATTTCATAACAATTAAGCATTGACAAATTATAATGCACAAAATCACCATCAATATACAATTAAATGTATCCACGTTCACAAGTAAACACGTACACATCCACAAACTGTGCACATAAAATAACACAATTGAAATGCATCAATTTACCAAACAAGTACACAATTAGATGTACAAAATATCAATTGTAATACCCCACTCCAACACATGGTATGATATTGTTCACTTTTAACCTAAGCCCTCATGGTTTTGCTCTTGAGTTTTACCCCAAAATGCCTGATACCATTTGAGGAGTGTGGGATTGAGTAATCCTGACATACCCTGGCAGCAATTCTAACATATGTAATACCCCGCTCCAACATATGGTATGATATTGTCCGCTTTGGGCCTGAGCCCGCAGCTTGGAAGAGAACATACTACATATAAGCATATCCCCTTTTTCACACCCAGACGATGTGAGATTGAGCACCCTGTACCCTGTTAGTGTGGTAGCTCAGTCCAGTGTCTTGTCTTCGCACCCGCCCACTCACACCCGTCCACAAGGGTTACTACAATCCACCCCCTTACAAGGCCCGACGTCCTCGTCGGCACACTTCCGGCTGGGTTCAGGCTCTGATACCAACTGTAATACCCCGCTCCAACACATGGTATGATATTGTTCGCTTTGGGCTTGAGCCCGTACGATTTTGCTCTTGGATTTTACCCCAAAAGGCCTCATACCATTTGAAAATAACATACAACATATAAGCACATCCCCTTTTCCACACCCAAGCGATGTGAGATTGAGCACCCTCTACCATGTCAGTGTGGTAGCTCAGCCTAGTGTCTTGTCTTCGCACCTACCCACTCACACCCGTCCACAAGGGTTACTACAATCCACCCCCTACGAGGCCCGACGTCTTCATCGGCACACTTCCGACTAGGTTCAGACTCTGATACCAAATAAAATACCCCAACAAAAAAAAATTGCGCATGAGGTGGCCAGTGTCATACACAAAACTTGAGGGATACTAACAACTGATAGCAAACAAGCATAGAATACAATGACAAAAGAAAAAGAATTATAAATGCTGAAAGGAAAGTCTAACTGAAATAAATAATCATGTTAAATAACATTATATTATTCTAATTGATACAACTTGGAAGTCCGGTAACCCACAGACCCTTTAACCAAAAAAAATATAAAAGTAAAACTTTATGAACATATTTAAGTCCCTACACTAAAGTATGGTAAGGAATGGATGATTGTCACGCTCTACGAACTCCACGTGCAAATCTCTAGGTAGAAACTATCTGGAACCTGAAATATCAACAAAGTGGGTTAAACTTACGAACAAATTCTCTCTACTACAACCCAATCAGAGAACCGGTAAACATACCCTCTATATGAGGACAATAAAGACATATAGATATAATTATACTCTTTAGTCATTAAATCTCCTATCTTAGAAGTAATTAGAACTATGTTCTGAACTAACCCATCCATTATTACAATACAGATAAAACAAATTTCTAAGTTCAAACCATAGACAATCCTAACATGCTTTCTTCCATATATTTTACAAATGTCTTACAAGGTATTAGGCAAACCTATCCTGCCTCCACCCATAATCCTTTCCCAAGACAACAAATTTATGTTTATATACAATTAAAGATAAATTCACCAGCTCATAAATATATATCCCCAATTAACCCTGTGACCTAAGAATAGAGCCGCCTCATACCCTACACTGACACATCAGTTATCTTAATGCAAGTGCAAACTAGTTTTAAGTTTACACAAGAAACAATTGTAACAAGCTCGAATATATAACGAGAAACGTTCTTACTAGATATTAGGCAATCCTGACATGCTCTAAATAAAATATAAAGATACCATATTAGGTGTTTGGCGATCCCGACACGCCTTGGTAATCCTAACATGCCAAATATAATGCATAGATACCTTATTAGGTATTAGGCGATCCCGACACGCCTTGGCAATCCCAACATGCCAAATATAATGCATAGATACCTTATTAGGTATTAGGCGATCCCGACACGCCTTGGCAATCCCAACATGCCAAATATAATGCATAGATACCTTATTAGGTATTGGGTGATCCTGACACGCCTTGGCAATCCCAACATGCCAAATATAATGCATAGATACCTTATTAGGTATTGGGTGATCCTGACACGCCTTGGCAATCCCAACATGCCAAACAAAATGCATAAATACCTTATTAGGTATGGGCAATCCTGACAAGTCGGGCAATCCTTACATGTCAAATAAAATGCATAAATACCTTATTAGGTATGGGCGATCCTGACACGCCAGGCAATCGTTACATGCCAAATAAAATGTATAGATGCATTCCCAATATGAAACACAAAATAAACAAAATGCATTATGATTTTAATTTGCACAAACAAAGTAATTCAAATTATCCGACATGCAATTATCACCATAAGACAAATTGTTCACAAGTAAACTATAATCAAGTATTTAATGGACATTTATATCCTTAAAGAAAAATACATTCAACTAAATCAAATAACACAATTTAACCACTTTAGAAGCAAACACCCAATCCAATCCCCAATGCCCTCAAATCTATGAGGGAGTCTAAACCTAACTCTTATCTAGGTTTCTAGGCCTATTCTACTTCTAAGAACCCTATTAAATCATTCTGAAATTTTTAGAATTTTAAAAAAGTATTTTCAACAAATAAAAGAATGTGAAAAATCAACTTTTAGACACTTTAGAAATTAATTGAACACTAAGGGAAGCTCATTTCAAGATGAAAATTTAAACCTAAGTTTATTTAACCTCTAGAAAGTTACAGCAACAATTTGGGAATTTTTGGAATTACAAAAGTATTTTCTAAAATTACAGAAAGTGAAAAATCCAACTTTTGGACACTTTAAAAATCAATTGAACAACAAAGGAAGATCATTTCGAGTTGAAAATTTAAAACCAAGTGTACTTACCCTCCAAAAAGTTACAGTAAAAATTTCGGAATTTTTTGAAATTTCTAAGTATTTTCTAAAATTAAAGAAGCTGAAAATTTCAGTTTTTAGACACTTTAAAAATTAATTTAAAGACAATGGTAAATCACTTCAACATGAAATTTAAACCCCAAGCTCCTTAAGCTCCTAGGAAGTTTATATAAAATTTTGGGAATTTGTAGAATTATATAAGTATTTTTAAAAATGATTTTCTGAATTTTTAAGTTTTTCTAAAAATTTCAAAAATTCAAAACAAATAAAAAAATAATTCAGAATGGGCCCATATCGGACCCAGAGGGGGACCCCCGTGAATGGGCCCAAAAAATACTTTTCGGCCACCGGCGCCGGCAGCACGCGCCCCCACACACTGGCATAACGTGTGGCCACCTGTTTTTTTCTTTCTCTTATTTCTTCTTCTTCTTCCTAAAGCCTTCACGCAACAAGAATGGTGGAGAAACTTCCCGATCACTTCCGGGCACCTAATCGCACATATGAATATGCCATTGAACTCGTATCGATCTAAGCTACGTATTGGTACCAAAATCATCCCCTCTTGTGGCCTAAATCAAAAACGCCCAATTTCAAGTTTCAAAAATATAAAATTTCAAACTCAATTTCCCGTCAATCTATCCAACGGTTCATAACCAAACTTTCAAAGATTGTTCTAGGAAGTAAGATCTACCTTTTAATCAGAACAAAAACGTTCAAAAATGATAAATACAGTAAACACAATTTTATGTTAATATATATATATACCGGCCTATACAATCATATATACATGTATATACATATGCAAAAATACCCTAAAATAGTACCAAAACTCCAAAATCTTCATGTTTAATTCACAGAAATATTCTTAGCATGCAAAATCATTTAGTTTCATAATTAATTGCATACAAATTTCTAGCAACATATCTATACAATTAATATATATATTATACATATATTCCAGCAACATGTATATATTAAAAAAAATATATGTATACAGATTCAACGGGGAAGAGAAGAGTTCGAACTTGCCTTGTGTGTTAAGCAAAAATCATTTTTTTCTCTTTCTTGGCGTCTACCGTTTTCTCCCTATCTGTGCGTAGGAATCCTCTGTGACTGTAATACCCAGCTCCAACACATGGTATGATATTGTCCGCTTTGGGCCTGAGCCTGCACGATTTTGCTCTTGGGTTTTACCCCAAAAAGCCTCATACCATTTGAAAAGAACATACTACATATAAGCACATCCCCTTTTCCACACCCATGCGATGTGGGATTGAGCACCCTGTACCCTGTTAGTGTGATAGCTCAGCCCAGTGTCTTGTCTTCGCACCCGCCCACTCACACCCGTCCATAAGGGTTACTACAATCCACCCCGCTACGAGGCTCGACGTCTTCGTCGGCACATTTCCGGCTGGGTTCAGGCTCTGATACCAACTGTAATACCCTGCTCCAACACATGGTATGATATTGTCCGCTTTGGGCCTGAGCCAGCTCGATTTTGCTCTTGGGTTTTATCCCAAAAGGCCTCATTCCATTTGAAGAGAACATACTACATATAAGCACATCCCCTTTTCCACACTCAGGCGATGTGGGATTGAGCACCCTGTACCCTGTCAGTGTGGTAGCTCAGCCCAGTGTCTGTCTTCGCACCCGCCCACTCACACCCGTCCACAAGGGTTACTATAATACCTTAATTTCTTTTCTCTTATTTAATATTCCTAAATAATTAAACTAATAAATATAAAATATTTAGCCCAACTATATATAAATATATATATAGCCCAGCCCAGCAGCCTGGCCCAACCTAATAATAATAATAATAAAACAAAAATAAAGAAAATACAGCCCAGACAAACATATTTTTGTTTAACAGAAAAAAAACTATATTTAAAATAAATATTTAACACATAATTAAACTCAATCAACACTTAGCAACAATTCAAACATCCACATTAAACATATAAAAACAGGCATTGACAAAATTAATTAAAGCATTTAAATAATTAAAAATTCAATCAACTAAATAAAAACTCAATTTAGATATACTTAAATTACGGGGTATTACATTCTTCCCCCCTAGAAAAGGAATTCCGTCCTCGAAATTTGCCTCATACCTAAAATAAAAGATCTGGATATTTTGATTTGATTTCATCCTCCTTCATCCTAGTGGACTCCGCCTCATTACGGTGGAGCCTGCACATGATCTGGCATAACGTTGTAAACCCTCCCATAGTTCATCTATTGAATAGATTGCCCTGCTATTTCTATTTTTCTTTTCCACTATCTGGCTAACGAAGTATCTATCATTTCATTTTTTCCCTTATCCTTTCCTATAATCCCTCCTTGTTTGACAGTGCTGCAATGCAGCATCAACCACCTAAGTGTAAGTGGAAGAAGTTAGATTACCCACAATGACTTGTCGAGTAGTTTAAATCAATCCTTTCACAAAACAGCTCACCTTCTTCTCTTCAGTGTTCACCTCCTCAGGTGCAACAAAGATTAATTGGTGAACTCCTGATAGGCGTTGAATGTTACGCATTCTAGCCTCTTAACTTATATATGTACTATTTTGAGAGTAATACACTAATAATTTTATTGAATTTATAGTATTGAAAATAGAAGAAAAAAAATACATTAGTTAAGAGAGAAACTATAGAATAGTGGTCACTTTATATAATCTTTGGATAAAAAAAGAAAAAAGAAAAAAAAGAATGAAATTTTTGAATCAAAACAACTCAAATGAAACTAGTTTAAAATCATTGATAGCATGCTAATTGTTTCTTTTAGATATCCAGACGGTCGAATTTTGCACAAATCACCATACAGTTGTGATCATTCATGATTTTTACAAGGAATTGCTCTTTTTGATTTAGGACGTCTTGACAATCGAATTTGGCATAAAGTAACGTATAATTCTAAGTATGGCAAGATTTCACTAAGATGGGACTTTTCAAATCAAAACGACTCAAACGAAACTAATTCAAAATCGTTGTTGCCATTCTTATTTCTTTTGGATGTCCAAACGGTCGATTCTGGCACAAAGCACTATACGGTTATGATCATGCCTGGTTTCTGCAAGGAATTGTTCTTTTCAATTCAGAATGACTCAAACAAATCTGGATGAAGATCAGATCGACATGCTCGTCGTTTCTTTTGGACGTCTCGACGGTCTAATTTGGCAAAATGCAATATACGATTCTGATTATGGCATAGTTTTTTTTGGAATGTGGCTTTTTAAATCAAAACAAATTAAAGAAAACTAGTTTAAAATCGTTGATAATGTGCTAATTGTTTCTATTAGAAGTCCTGACAGTAGAATCTGGCACAAAACACCATACGGTTGTAATCTTGCACGATTTCTACAAGAACTTGCTTTTTTCGAATCAGAACGACTTATACAAAACAAAATGAAGATCAGATCGACATGGTTGTCGCTTCTTTTGGACGTCTTGACGGTCTAATTTGGCAAAAAAATAACGTACGATTCTGATTATGTTAAGAAAATCATTACTTCAATGTCATAATTTGAGTTCTTGGATATACTTATTTTAAAAACATTACTTAAAAAATGATTCAAATTTCAGCACCTTATCCTTTCAGAGCACCAACCTTTCTCTCTTTATCTTTTCTTTTTCATCTTCTCTCTCCTCTCTCTCTCCCCCTCACATTTTCTCTCTTTTTCTTCTCTCTCTTCTTTCATTGACTCTCCCTCTTGGCTCATTCTTCTCTTTCCTCGGTTGACATGATTGTCAGCAAGAACATGACAATCATGCTCTGGTAGTGATGATTGAGCCTTTTGGACCGAAGGCCTTAAAGGGTAAAGTAACCAAAGTGAATTGAGTTTACTAAACCTCATGGCTGAGCCAGTGGCAAACAGGTCAAGCTGGCGACAATACGGCGAGGCCATGGAAAAGGGAGGCGCAGGGAAGCCGGTGAACTCCTGCACCATTTGCCAAAAATTAAAGCTCTGGTGTGCTTCTTGGAGTTTTTCACTATGTGGGGTTATTGATCAGAGTATTGTGGTGGTGTAGCTCTTCCACCACCACCACTATGGTGGTTGACCATCGGCCGTAACAGAGATGATGAGCTTGGAAATGGGCCCTGATTGGGGCCTAAGAAAGATTGGGTTGACGATGATAATAAGCCAGTTAAGATTCCCATGTGGGTATGATTGGGATCTGATGATACCAATCCTTTGGACCAAACTGAATTGAGATTGTTGTATAGAGTATTGGCATTTAGGTTTGGATTTGATTGTGAAAAGTCACCACAAAGATTGTGTGATGAAGGATCAAACATAAAAGTAGATGGGTGGCTTTGGCTTTGGTGGTGAGGATTTAGAGATGGTGGTGGGTTTGCAATTGGTCTATGTGTCATTGGACAGTTCGTACGTAAGTTTTTAATTCTCTCTCTCTTCTCTCAAATTTTGATATTATGTGGTGGATGTAAGATCAAACTTGAGTGGTTTCAGCTAGCCTTAATTAATTGTGGGTTTTGATTGTTGAATTATGAGAGAGAGAGAGAGAGAGAGAATATTGGTGGCTGGAAAAGGAAAAGGGGTGTTTGGAATGAAGTTTGATCCAAGATTCCATTTGCTGATCAATTTCTTTTCTTGTGATTTTAATTTGAAGGTTCGCTGATTATTGGTGAACTTATGGACTGATCTCGAACCAGGCTTCATTCCTCACACCAAGTTTTCCTGCAAAAACACAGATGTTTAATATTCTTGTATATCTTTTAAAGTGCTACTTTGTCAATTTCTATGAGTACATCAAGAAACAGGTAAGCCAGCACTGATCAATATACATATACTTACCAAGAAAAAAATATATATGATCAATTATATTTATAGATCACAGCTTCAGAACTCAGCCCTTTTTTATTTCTTTCCTTCAGTAAAACTGCCAATAGGAGAGAGATCATTTCAGGTAACTATATATTTGCACACACAAAAACTAAAATTTAATGATACTAATAATTTTTCATCTATATATCTATTTGCATATAGATTTGAACAACAAACTTTCAACAGGAGAGAGGTCATTTCAGATGACTGTATATATGCATATACTGAAGACAGACATAGTGAAATAGCAGTGGGCTTCGATTGGTGGATTGGTTGGTGGTGATTCATAGGTTTTCTGTTTCCATGGTAACCTGCAGTAAGTGGTCCGGTCTTGGGTGGAAGGTGGTGGCTCACAGTTGAGCTTGAGCATACTTCAATGGAGCATTCGATTTGGTTAATATATGGAGCATAGGCTGCTCCAACGATGGCCCTGCATTGAGACCCATTTAATTCGATACAAAATTATTTCAGCCACCGACATATATGATATATGATATGGATTGACTTCAAAGAAGTGAAAAAGCATAATATACATGCATATGCGCATATTATGATTACCTTTCAAAAAGCATCAACAAAACAACCAACCAAACCACACAGAAGAAAACCGCAAGTAAAATAAACAGAGAGAGATGAGAGGAGAAAGAAAAGAAATGAATGGGTGGGAGAGTGATATAAAGATAGAGTGAGGGTAAGTGAAAGTTTAAATTTGAATTTAGGTAAGGGAAGGTTTAAATTTGAATTTAGCTGGGAGTGAATCGTGACCGTTGATTGAAGATAGGGAGAGTAATTTTAGACTGTAGATAGATATAAATATTTTGAACCGTTAGATGAATTTTTTAAACATTTTTGACCGTTAGATGATGATTTTTTTTTGGTGAAAAATTCAAATAGTAACCTTAAATATAATATATATATATATATATATATATATATAAAATAAATAAAATCCTAAAAAGAAAATAATAATAATAATAATAATAATAATAAATATATATATGTACTTAGCCCAAACTCAAAATTTTATAATACAACATAATCCAGCCCAACTCAATAATCTAACCCAAATTCTAACCCAAATTAAAATTAAATAAGCTCAAAATTACAGGGTATTACATATTCTATATCAAATTTACCTTTAATTTTTTTAATAAAAATCTAAAGAAATTTGTTTTAAAACAATTTAAGTAATTTCTTAATTTTTCATGAATATATTGAATGAAAAAGAAGATACTTTTTTATTTTAAGTAATTTCTTACTTTTTCACGAACATATTGTATGAAAAATGGTATTTTTTATGGTAAAAAAGTTTAAACCGGATATAATAAGTTTTATTATAAATAGTAAAGTTTTAATAATAAATTAATCATTTTAGAAAATGGCTAAATTTGGTAGTAATAACAACTTTGTGTATTTTTTTTATTGTTATGATAAATCAATACCAATAATAAAATTAAGGTAAATGGTATAATTAATATTTATATAAGAGAAAAGATAATAAAGATAATTTAATAATAAAGAATAAATTTAATAAGAATGAGTAAAATTGTCTTTTGTGATGAGACGTCTTTAAATGCAACAAATTAATAGTTAGGAAGGTAATTTGTAGCTGAGGGATTATTTACAAAAGGGCAATAATTTAGAGGTGATTTTTTGTCGTTTACCCTTAAACATATATACCAAATAATATCCAAAAATTCACTTTACTGTTTATTAGTCTGTTTATTGTATACCGCATCAAAAATTGAGAGTATTACAAAAATCCTCTTCCGATTATAAGAAAAGCAGGTTCAAATATTATGAAGTATCTTTCTGCCACTGCATGGTATTTTGGATACAATAAAAAAGAGTGATATTGTCTTGGTTCACAGAAGTCCGACCCATTCAAGTATGTGGGTTTGAATGTCACATAGAACATTTAATTTTACTAATACCATCACAAAAATTTACCAAAAATTTAAATTTTAGTTAATGAAAAAAAAAAGCCCAAAAACTTTTAACAACTCTAATTGACATACAATTGGAAAAGACGCTAGTACTGCTGGTGATATTATTGAAAATGGCAAATGAAAATGGCCCACAACTACTTTTTTTCAACCTCAAATTGACATAACCAAAAACAAAAAATTGAAAGATTCCAGGCAATGAATTATTCTAATATGTCGAGTATATGGATTCCCAGTCTCCCCATGCAATGACTCAAGATCAGGGACTGACCCATGAAGGGTCCAGTGAGGGCATATGTCCCCCTAATTTTTTTTTTCCTTCACTTATATACCTATATTTTTTAAATTATATACTTATATATAACACTTTGCCCCCCCTAAAATTACAAAAAAAACTCCACTAGCCCCCCCCCCCCCCCTATTTTTTTTTTAATCTCTCTCTCTTTTCCCTTCTCTTTCTCTCTCTGCGTCCCCTCTCTCCCCAATATTTCTCTCCCTCTTTTTCTCTCTTTGTCCCTCTTTTTCTCTCTTTGTCCCCTCTCTATCCAATCTATTTCTCTCTTTTTTACCCTCTCTCTCTCTCTTTGAGTCTGTCCCCTCTCTCTCTATATCTATAAAAAACAATTTAAATTAATAAATTTTATTTAATTTTTAATAGATAAATTAAAAAAAATAATGAAATAAATATTTTTTTAAAAACTTTTTAATAATAAAGTAAATGTTATCAATGAACAATAATAAATTTATTCAATAGAATTATTGTGATGGTTTCAAAACTTTTTTTAATGTTAAAGGTTGTCCTCCTCACAAAAATTCCTGGGTCGATCACTGCTCAATATTGGCTCATAATTTCAATGGATTAAGTTTGATTTTGTGTGTACAGAGCCTACAAGGGATATCAAAGTCTAGCAAATTTTAAGAAGTTTCTGGAGCCTTTTTAGAATTGTATTACACATGCAGTTTTTTAACATTAGGGTGTGTTGTCTAGGCATCAGGAGCTACTTCCCCGAACCCCGAGTACATTTTCATGATTTCTACCAGAAATTTTGCAAAAAATTCACTTTGGAGCATCCAGAAGAAGAAAATCATGAACCTGGGATTTTCGCGCTGCAGGCCTACGATGCCACAAGGGCAGTGGGCCAGTGGCATTAGCAATTCAGCAAGGGAACAGAGAAGGCCAACATTTGTTACAAAAAATTTTATCAACTGACTTCAAAGGTTTAAGTGGTGATGTTCAATTTGTTGGGCAAAAAATAGCCGGAGCACCAGTGTTTGAGATCATCAATGTGATTGGAAGGAGTTACAGAGAACTTGGGTTTTGGACAGACGGAGACGGAAGCGGATTAGGCTTCTCAGAGACTATTGATGAAAGGGCTAACTACAGTGCTTCCATGGAAAAATTGGGGCTAGTTATGTGGCCTGGAGGAGCTTGGCCTACTCCAAGAGGATGGACTCTTCCAAACACTGCAAACCCATTAAGAATAGGAGTGCCAAACGGAACCTTAACAAACCATTTTGTCAAAGTTGAATATGATCAAACTACAAATAATTACTCCGTCACAGGATTTCAATCGGTGTGTTCAAAGAAACCTTGAAACGATTACCATATTATTTGCGATATGATGTCATTCCCTGGAACGGCTCATACACTTCTTTGGTGGAACAAGTTCATCTAAAGGTGAGATTATATATTGATTCCTTTTTTAGTGCCATGTTTAATTTTGACATATATAACATTTATGTACGTAGAACTGTAGAACCGAATCCAAGAGTTTGCATATATATATATATATATATATATATATGGTCAATTGTCCCCGCTCAGTCACAATCGAGCAATAACATTTGGCTATTCACGAAGCCATTCACAAAAATCCATGTGGGTTCTTACAGCATTTGTAAATCTCTACAATGGCTTTGTTATATGGATTATAGAGCGGAATCACTAGGAACAACTAGGAACCTTGCTCTGGTTTGCTTTCGGCACATCATCCTCTTTACACGGTAACACATCAAATTGAAGTTTTTTTTATTATTATTATTATTATCTTTCCAACTCAGACACTCAAGTTTTGGTCCAAGCGGAACTTGATGGGTTACAAACTTAAAGCCTTCTATACATGCACACAAACACATGTATCATGTGGGTTGATTTGTTTGGAATTAATTATGCACAGGGGAAATGCTACATAGCAATTTATCTAAAATTATTTTTTTAACATTATTTATTTTTCCAATTTTTTGTAATGGATATTTTTATAAATGATAATCTTTGGTGTCAAAACTAAACATGATCGAGTTATAATCTTTTATTTATATTCTTATAATTGATCATGTAATTGAAGTTTCAGAGTGAGCATAATGTTCTACATCAACCATGCAAATAATCTTCAAATGTATGAAGTATGTCACTTCAGAAGAAGGCATCAATGCATTGAATAAGGGTTTGATCAATTAAAGTTTCTGGATGGTTCAAATTGTATGTGGACATCGTTGATCAAGTATGAGAGCCACAAAATTCAGGTGAAGTAGTGAGAACACATATATTTCAAACCGGATGGCTCTAACCTTGAAAATTAGAGTTTTTCAACAGAATTTTCAAAATTTTCAAGGTTGGACCAGTCCGGTCCATGAAGTCTCGAGACTTCAAAACTTGCAAGGCAGAGCCCTGGACCGGTTTAAGTGAAGGTTGAATCAGTCCAAGCCTTCTGGTGGCAGATTTTGGCTCTGTAGTGTCCTGTTTTGATTCTAAAATTTTCTTAAACTTTAGGACTTGTTCCTAGTGATTTTTAACTTTTTTTTCAAAGAAAATTAGGACTTTTAATATCTAGAAAATCCTCATATGATTTTTCTCTGTGTGCTTTCATGAAACTTTCAATACACATCATACTTAATATTTTTAAAGAAAGAAAGCATAGAGATATTTATAAGACAAAGAATTCTTCATTAATTCTTTATTTATATTTCTTTAAGAGATCACACATATGTATACACTATGAAAGTGAGAGGAAACCCACTACTTAACTCAGCTGACTTGAAAACTAACCATGTATTTAAATTTGAATTAGGTGGCGAATGTAATACCCCGTAATTTGAGGATATTTAAAATAGGGTTTTTATTTATTTAATTGAGTTTTTAATTATTTAAATATTTTAATTAATTTTGTCAATACCTGTTTTTATGTGTTTAATATGGATGTTTGAATTGTTACTAAGTATTGATTGAGTTTAATTGTTGTGAAATATTTGTTTTAAATATAGTTTTTCTTTTAAATAAAATATGTGGGTTTGGACTGCGTTTCCTTGTTATTTTAATTATTATCAGGTTGGGCTAGATTGCTGGGTTGGGCTATATATATTTATATATAGGTGGGCTAAATATTTTATATTTATTAGTTTAATTATTTAGGAATTATTTTTAGTTTTCTAGAAAGAAAATTAAATAAGAGAAAAGAAATTAGAGTTTTGTAGTTCCTACGCACAGAGAATTTCTACGCATAGACATGAAGAGAACTGTAGACGTTAGAAAAAAAAAAAGAGAATGTGATTTTGCTCAACATCATAAGGCAAGTTAAATCTCTTCACTTCCCCTTTAAACTTGTAAACATAGATTAATCTTTGTGTTACTTGAATATACGTATATACATGTATATCTTTGTATATAACTATGTATTAGTATGATTATGCATGAAAAATGATTTCTGTTCATTAAACATGAGTTGTATATGGTCTCGGTACTGTTTTAGTATAATTTCTTACATGTATATACGTGTATATATGAGTATATAAGAAAATATATATGTGTGTGTATATATACACACACACATGAGATTTTGGTTGAATATAAATGTCATTTTTGAAAGTTTTTGTTCCTATTAAACTGTTGGTCTTGCTCTCCCGAATAGTCCCTATAAGTTTGGTGGAAAATCGTTGAGTGGTTTGACGGGAATTTGGGCTTGAAATTTTAGAACCCTAAAACTTGAAATTGGGCCTTTTTTATTTAGGCAATAATTTGTGGTAATTTTAGTACCAATGCGTAGCTTAGACTGAGAGGAGTTGAATGGTATATTTACATGTGATTTTAGGTGGCCGGAAAAGTGGCATCCGTATGGGTGCACGTTGCTGGAAAAGTTACAAGGAAAAGAAGCAGGAAGAAGAAGAGATAAAAAAAAATGGGGCCACGCATGCCGCCTGCGTGTGGGGGTGCATGCGCAATGTTCCACCTCCGGTCGAGGACCGGGAAAGGTCCCGTTGGGTCCCACTGGCTGGGTGAAATACCCCCACAAAATTTCGCGCATGAGGTGGCCAGTCTTATACACAAAACCTGAGATGTACAAATAACTAGTAGCAACAAGCATAGAGTACAAACGATATAATGAAATAATTTTAAAAGCATAATAGAAAATCCCTCTGAATTAAAATAACTAATAATTAAATAAATACGTGTCTGAGAATACAATTTGAAAGTCCCGTAACCCAATGACCCCTTCACCAGAAGAACAAGAGTTTAAACTCTAATATAAAACTAACAACCACAGTCTCATAAAGAGTTCATAGTTTGACTCTTAAATAAGAAGATAAGTTCCTACCCTGTAATCAATGAGAGCAGATGTCTGCCACAACTAACCCCAAAACTCTATCCTCCCAGTGGAACCTGTCTAGAACCTAAAATATCAACAAAGTAAGTTAAACCCACGAGCAACTCCTATCTACTACATCTCAATTAGAGAACCAATATACATACGCACAGTATGAGGGTCACAAAAGGAATATATAGATATAACATACAAGTCCTTCCTTAACCAATTCATATTTTAAAAAAAAGTCATCTTTTACAATTTTTCATCAAAACCCTTATCATAAAAATAATGAACACATTATTTAAGTTCCGGAGAAAGAAACATCAACATGTATAATATCAGTTTAAGCAATCCTGACATGCCACCATTTTATCCTTTGATATCTTAATAGGTATAGGTATAAACATACTGGTCATTCCCTATCTAATTTATGTTTTTATAAATAAATAAATAAATCATCTTATACATTATCCTAACAAACCCTTATCATTTCGCAATGAACACATTCTTTAAGTTCAAAATAAAGAAATATATGCATGCATTTTATTAAATCCATGCAATCCTGACATGCCACCATTATTATTCGGGGATACCTTAATAGGTATTGGCAATCCTGACATGCCAATGGCAATCCTTACATGCCTCCTTAATTTTAGATACCTTAATAGGTATTGCCAATCCTGACATGCCTTGGCAATCCTGACATGCCAAATATAATGTATAGATACCTTATTAGGTATTGGCGATCCTAACACGTCTTGGCAATGCTAGCATGCCAAATATAATGTATACAATGTATAGATATCTTATTAGGTATTAATGAACCTGACACACCTTGGCAATCCTGACATGTCAAATATAATGTATAGATACCTTATTACATGAATAAGAAGAAGGTGCACAATTATTGAAAATGCACAAGACATAAGGATTTAAATTATCGGGTATCCAAACATCACAAGGAGATAACTCGTTCACAAAATAAACTATACCAAATCTATCATGGATAATTATAACTTCAAGAAGAAAACAATTAATACAATAAAATAACACTACCATCCATTACAGGATCAAATACCCAACCAAGCTTCCAATGCACTCAAATCTCCGAGGGAGTCTAAACGTAACTTTAATCTAGGTTTCCAGCCTATTCTGCTTCTAATTAAGAACTCTCTTTAATCATTCTGAAAATTTTTGAAATTTTCAGTAATTTTAAAAAATATTTTTCTAGCAAAAGAAAATAAAACATAGTTTTGAAGCATACTTTAAAATTGATAAAACCACAAGGGAAACTCATTTCCACCTCAAATTTAAAATCCAGTTGCATTTAATCCCTATAAAGTTACCTGAATTTTTTTAGAATTTTCTGGAATTTAAAAAAAAAATTCTAAAATAAAAGAAGGTGAAAACCCAACTTCTAGACACTTTAAAAATCAATTGAACCACAAGAGAAGCTCATCTCAAGATGAAAATTCAAACCCAAGTTTATTTAACCTCCAAAAAGTTATAAAAAAATTTTGAGAATTTTTGAAATTATAAAAGTATTTTCTAAAATAAAAGAAGGTGAAAATCTAAATTTTTAGACACTTTAAAAATCAATTTAAAAATAAGGGGAAATCTTCTCGATGTGAAATTTAAAACCCAAGCTCCTTAAACCCTTAGGAAGTTGACATAAAATTTTGGAATTATAAAAGTATTTTTTTAAATAAAAGAAGGTGAAAACCCAATTTTTTAGACACTTTAAAAATCAATTGGAGTACAAAGGGAACTCATTTCGACATGAAAATTTAAACCCAACTTCCTTTAACCTTCAGGAAGTTACAGTAAAAATTTGTAAATTTTATGAAATATTTAAGTATTTTTAAAAAATGATTTTTTTCAAAATTTCAACCCCCAACCTGCGCGTACTGTCCATGCGTGCAGGACGCCCCTTTCCGACCACTTCCCAGCCTCCGTTTGACCCAAACTTTATACCAATCTTCTCCTCTCGTCGTAAGCTATCTATTGGTGCAAAAAGCCCCATCAAAAACACCTCGAAACGAAAACCCCCAAATCACAACTTCTAAGGTTCTTCAACAAATTTTAAAAAAATTAAATTTAAATTCCTCCATGATCCATTCCCAAATGGTCAAGGGTAAATTTAATCCAGCAAGAACCACTCAAAAAATCACAAGTTGCTACAATAAACGTCCATGAATTTAAACTTAACATATCATTATATTCATCGTATACATGTATGCATGTATTTATATGTGTGTAAATAAATAATCAACATCAATCCTCGATTGCCAATTTAATTTCACAACCATCATAATCTACAGAAAAAAAATCAGATTTATAAAAATCAATTTTGTACCAAAATGAAAGATTAAAAAAAATGTAACAAACAATTTACACATTACAGGATTTAGTCTATGTATACAGATTCAAAGGGAAAGAGAAGAGTCGAACTTGCCTCTTTGATGATTCAAAACCCATCCACACAATCGCTCCTTCTCTCCGTCCTCTCTTTCGTCTACACTCAGAGTTTCTATTCGTAAGCTAATGGCAGAAACCCTAATCTCCTATTTTCTTTTCTTTTATTATTATTTTTTTCCAAAAAACTAATTAACACTAATTAAAATTAAAAGAAAAAATTAATAAAACAAACAATAGTCCATCAAAAATAAGTACACCTAGCCCAACCATTCCTGCCCAACTCAACCCAGATTCCTCCCTAACCCAATCCAAAATTAAAATAAAGAAAACACAAAGACCCAATCCAAATAAAATAAAATAAAATAAAAATAAAGTAAATTACACCACAATATTTAAAGCACTCAATGAATTTAATCCAACCAATAAAGTAATTCAATTTAATTAATAAAAGAAATAAAGCATTTAAATTAAAATTAAAAGACCACCAAAATTACGGGGTATCACACTGGGCTCACCCATTGGGCCTAGTCTAAAATATTTTAATATTTTTTAAAAAAAATTAAATCATTTTAAAATATAGCAAATTCGGAAAAATATTTTTAATAATACCAAAAAATTCTAAAATTTTTTCAAAAATTTAAATTATTCTTTTAGGGGCAGAATACACTTGAGTTTTAATTTTCAAGATGAAATAAGTTTCCCTTATTGTAGAATTAGTACAAAAAGTATGTTTTAAAATTGAAATTTTAATTTCTTTTGTTTTGAAAAATATTTTTAAATTACCGAAAATTACAGAAATATAATTTAAGACTTTTAAAAACAGATTTTGCATGGAAACCTAGGATTCGAGCTAATGTTTAAATTGAGGTGTTGGCTTCATTGCGAGGTTTTCTTTTAACTAATTGTTTAAATTCCTTTAATTATTTTCTTTGCTTACATAAATGTTCGTAATAAATTATATGATATTTAGATCGGTTTATAGAATTATGTTAAACTCCGATTACATGCATGATATGCTGTGTCATTTTAATTGTTTAGATACTAAATGTGACGATAGAATTTTTCCGAATTTTAATTAGCATATTTTTATGTGTGTTAGATTATTATGTAAACTTATTATGCAGGCATGTCAGGATTGCCTAATACCAAATAAGGTATCTATTTATTATATTTTGGACATGTCAGGATTGCCTAATACCTAATAAGGTATCTATTTATTTTATTTTCGGCATGTCAGAATTTTCAAGCATGTCAGGATTGCCTAATACCTAATAAGGTGTCTATTTATTATATTTTTGGCATATCACGATTGCCTAATACCTAATAAGGTATCTATTTATTATATTTTTGGCATGTCAGGATTGCTGGTAAGTGTACAAAACTTGTTATTTTATATCCTAAAATAAGTTTTTAATTCATCTTTTTATTTTATTTAAATGTTCTTATATTTGCATTTTATGTTTTGTAGAGGTTGATTTTCAAATAAGAAGAAAAGCAGCAAAAGATGGCTAAAAACGATATATATAGCCAAAGATGAACATAAGAAGAATTGTAGGAGAGATGGTATTCTGTGCAATCTACTTTACAAGAGGTCTCAAGTTCAAAACTTTGCAAAATATTTTTTTACACGGCCACGTCTGCAGTCCAGAATTGAAATTAAAGATATGGAGATCAAATTTTAGATATTTAAATTCAAAATTTTGTGTTTTGAATTTTTATTTTTGAATTTTGTATTTTTTATTTTGTATTTTAAAATTTTTCCACCTAAACCATTCCCCTCTAACTCTATAAATAGAGGGTCTTAGGGGATGGTGAAGGGAGTTAGAAAATTGTAGAGAAATTTTAGAAAAAAATAGTGTAATTGTTTTATTGATTCAATGAAGAATAGTAGTTTCATTTCTATTTGTTTGTTTTCTGTTAATATGCAAGCGTAAGCATCCTTTTCAAAGGAGTGATGAAGCCACCATGGCTGAAGATTAAGTAAGATGTTTTATTTTCTTGTCTACTTTTTCCTCCCAAGAGCATTCTTCTACTCTTCTATTCTGAATTTTTATTTTCTAAAATTAGAGGGAGGATTCTTTGTGTTTGTCAAATAATAGTAATTCGAAGAATGCCTACCTCTATTTGCCTAGCCAATGTGTATCAGATTAAGTAAAGAAATGTCTCTCTCATATATAATCAAGTCATTCTTTTTTATTCCATATTTTCCTTCATCTTTTCAAGTTCTAATTGGATTGGTGAAGTGTATTGATTATTGGAGTAAAAACTAGATAAGAATATTAGAAAATTTATTAATATGGATCCATGGTGGTGAATTTTCTTTCCTTGAGATTTGTCACATCATTTGATCTAAGACATTTAATATTAGTTTTTATTATTATAAAGAAAATCAGAATTTTATTTTTAAATTTTCATTTTTCATCTCAAGAGATTTAAGTTTTGAATTTTAAACTTGTTACTGATTCTCACTTGAGAGTGGTTCGACCCTGCTTACTGCTATACAGTTTTTAGTAAAGTTTTTGCAGGTTTTATTATTTTTGTACGAAGTGTAGAAAAGCAACGACAAACATCCACTAATCTACACCCGTCAATTGCCATGCATGTCATGATTCCCTAATATCTAATAAGGTATCTATTTATTATATTTTTGGTATGTCATGATTGTTAGGCATGTCGGGATTGCGTAATACCTAATAAGGTATCTATATATTATATTTGACATGTTATGATTGTCTAAAACCTAATAAGATATCTTTATATTTTATTTGGGGCATGTCAGGATTGTCTAATATCTAATAAGAAAATTTCTCGTTATATATTTGAGCATGTTAGGATTGTCTCTTGTGTAAACTTAAAACTAGTCTGTACTTGCATTGAGATAACAGATGGGTTAGTGTAGTGTGTGGGTTGCTCTATTCTTGGGTCACAGGTTTAATTGGGGATATGTTTATGTGCTGGTGAATTTTACTTAATTGTATATAAATATAAGTTTGGAGTTTTGTAGAAAGATGATTGGTGGAGCCAGGTTAGGTTTGTCTAATACTTAGTAAAATATTTGTAAAAGGATAATACTACTCAGGCAGAATTCTTAGACAGAATTCGTAGGCAGAAACATTTACATCCATTTGATGCATGTGGTGAGTGTATGTGGTGGGAGCCTACCACGTGCATCTAATGGATGCAAATGTTTCTGCCTACGAATTCTGCCTAAGAATTCTGCCTAAGTAGCATTACCCTTTGTAAAATATAAAGGAAGGCATAGTAGGATTGCCTAGTATCTAATTAGATAAAACTTAGTGTATGGTCCCAGTTGCCTCCAACCCACGGGTTCTAAGAGTGAAAAGGTTGGACATCTAAATAGGATAAAGGGGCAAGGTCCAAACAAAGACGTATAAGAGTAGACTGAAAGCATTAGTGACTAGAAAGATTGACTAGATCACCCTAGGGTTGTTCTCTCAGGAGTGAAGCGCAGGGCAGGAGCTCCTAGCCCCAATCGAACATAAGCGATTGTTTTAAATAAACTCAAAGTCGGGTCTTTGGGTTTGGTTAGTCTAGACATGTATAAACCTTTCCTTTATGAGAAAAGGTCACCACATTTTTTGCCTGCCTCCTTCACTAAGATCTGATGCGCCTTGCCTGGAAGTGCCTTCTCCTAGAGGTAGGTAGAGGAGAGAGAAAGATACAAATTAATGATATTAAGAAAGAGAAAGGGCCAGAAGATTTCATCTGTACAGCTGCCCGAAAGAAAGTAACTCAATAATCATCATAAAGATGACTAATATTTCCCGCACACGACGAGTAGGAACCGGATCGAGCACCTTCTGCTACTTGCTATAAGTTAAGGGTGTATATCACTCCTTCAGCTACACTTCAGTCGTAAAGAAGACTGCCACTTGTTCTTCGGGTGGCTACAGACGCTAGATCATCAGGAATCCTATGAAGAAGCACATAGTGAACTGGGTAAACAAAAGTCACGATTCGAATAACGGGAGTTCGATGGGATTTGAGTTCATTTTTTTCCCAGAAGTGTTGGTTCGAATCCAACTCGTGACAAGAGGTTGGTCATATAGATGCTTCGGCACCTCTATTTTCTCGTTAGACGGATGACTGCCCCATTCTATTGCTGGTAAATAGGGAGTAGGACCCAGCTGAACTTCTTTATCTATTTCTGGAACTAATAAAGATGGATGGAGCATGTGGATTGGCTTCCTTTCTCTTTCTCAGCCAGTCGACTGAAGATAGCGGGAGAGGGATTGTTGGCAGTAAATTTACTTCGGGAGAGAGTGTTAGACATTAATGAAATTTTCCAGTAGTAAGGAACCGATTCGTTCTTATCTATAGATAACGCAAGAGAGAACTTATGACCTCGCAGATGGAGAGGGATTCGAACCCCCGGTATTCCTATAAATACTTCGATTTTCAGGATCGACTCTTTCAACCGCTCAAACATCCTACTTCAATTGAAGAAGGGCTGCGGGTGGGATATATTAAAATGAGTTTGATCTATACCATAGATGACCTCTATCATTTTAATATATCCCACCCGCAGCCCTTCTTCAATTGAAGTAGGATGTTTGAGCGGTTGAAAGAGTCGATCTTGAAATACTTTGATTTTCAAGATCGATTCTTTCAACTGCTCAAACATCCTACTTCAATTGAAGAAGGGCTGCGGGTGGGATATATTAAAATGAGTTTGATTTATACCATAGATGACCTCTATCATTGAAAAATTCTCCCCTTGGCAAAGGTTCCTCCCTTGAGAAAGGTTCCATCCCTACTAAAGGCAGGTGTCCTACTGAAAGGTTATCCTCTACTGAATCCTCCCCTACAAATAGGTTCCTGCTCTACAGCAGCAAGGCAAGGGTCAGTCCCCTAACGTCAAGCAATGGAAAGCCTCCACTTATGAAAGCGCGAAGATCAGATCAATTGAAAGCTTAGCTTCATGTGCAGTCGAGCGGAGTGAGGCTGGTCATCAGGTTTCCGGACCCGTTATAGGTGCCTATTAAAGGCTTTTAGATGCTTCAGCTTATGCGTCCGCTTCTGTTGCTGCGTATGTCAGCGGTGTCAGATCCTTTATGAACTGGAAGGATGGGATTCTGTAGCTTACAGGAAGGGGAGGCCTAAACGAGAGACTGGAGCTTACTCGAAAGCAAGGGCGTGAAGGCCCAAAGACCTTCCAAAGATAAGTAGGAAGAGAATAGGACGAATAACTTTCTTCTTCTTCCTCTCCTCATACTTAGCCCTAAGACAACACAGCTTGAAAGCGGGGCATTGCATGTTAGGATTGCCTATGATTTGAGCTTAGAAAATTGTTCTACCTTTATTGTAATAATGGATGGATTGGTTCAAAACATAGTTCTAATTATTTCTAAAACAGTGGATTAAATGACTAAATGGTATAATTATATTTATATGTTTTTACTGTCCTTATATAAAAGGTATGTTTACCGGTTCTCTGATTGGATGGTAGTAAATAGAACTTACTCGTGAGTTTAATCCGCCTTGTTTATATTTCAGGTCTCAGACAGTTTCAATCTCGAGATTAGAGCATGAAGTTCATAAAGTGTGACAGTCATCTATTCCTTACCAAACTTTAGTGTAGGGACTTAGATCTTACCATAAAGTATTTACTTCTAAAATTTTTGGTTAAGGGGGTCTTGAGTTACGGGATTTTCAAGTTGTATAGTTCATACTATCATTTTGTGTATTTAACAGTTTTATTTATTTCAGTTAGACTTTCCTGTTATCATTTTAATTCTTTTTTCTTTCTTTTGTTATTGTATTATATGCTTATTTGCTATCAGTTGTAAATATTCCTTATGTTTTATGTGTGAGACTGATTACCTCATACGTAAAAAAATTTCAACGAATCTATTTAAGACCAAGACTCCATTAATGTATGGGTAATGTTCATGCATGCAAATGTACCTGATTTTGTTTATAAATATTCCTGTTTGTCCCTGCAATTGATACTGTATCAATCATCTATTCCATGTTTCCACAATAAAGAATTAATTCATGAACCATACAAGTGAACGTATAGCTAGGGATAGTATTTGTTCTCTTATAACACGGACTCAAGTCCATCAAATATTATTATTTTAAGAAGTAGTGATCATGACTCAGGGCAAACCACATACATATACGATGAATTGAAAGTGAAGTCATGTCAAGTAATTTTCTATGAAAGACAAGGCAGTATATATATATATATATATAATACATGTTGATTGACTAGAATGTATAACTGAACAATTAAATGTTTTGAATAGAATTAGAAGCTCGCTCTGACCAGGACTGAATGAAAATTAAGTAGTACCAAACAATGATCGAGTCCATTGTCAAGAAACACTACCATCAGTCTTCGTGAGCTGCCATTGCAAGCAATTATCAATCACTCTCCGTACAGATTGATCTGTGGACAAACGCAACGTATCAGACATCAACAACATTTATATCTCTGCGCGTGGGTTTTGAATCTTTGATTTATTCCTTGTTTATCTTCCAATCAGTTCACACTGAGAAATTGAAGACGCATATATATATATATATATATATATATATATATATGACACCAATACTAATTCAACAACACTCCTTTCGAATTAACTGATCCATTTAGTCTTTACTTGGATGTTTGTTAGTTGCAAGAAAGTGCATGAACATTACCACGAAACTGTTGTGGATGGTTGATCCTACTATTCAACAACACTCCTTTCAAATTAACTGATCAAATTAGTCTTTACTTGGATGTTTGTTAATTGCAAGAAAGTGCATGAACATTACCACGAAACTGTTGTGGATGGTTGATCTTACCTAGCTCTATATATATATATATATATATATATATATATATATATATATATTCTAGCAATCACATCTAAAGGTTACTGTATTTGGTGTGAATGAATTTCTTATTTACGGATGAGAAGGGATAATTACTATATATATATATATATATATATATATATATATATATAACACATCAAGTTTCTTTGCCGGCTTGATCACGATTCTGATCGATATGGTGGTCTATGATACAAGAGTACTCTCTAACATACAACACAAGGTGCTTTGACAGAAAAATGAGTAACACCCCAAATCAAAGTCAGTTTTAGGAATCTAAGTTGAACTCAATATTCCACAACCTACCAGAGTGTGTTAAGTCATGACTCACCGTGTGAATTGCAAGAAAAAACACAATTGTTGAAATGTATGGGTAGTTAATTAGTTGCAATCCAAACAAAAGCCATCAGTACGTAAGGCTGGCACTCGGACTCGAACGGGTTCCGCGGATCAGGGTTCAGCTTACTTTGAATTCAAAGTATTACCTCAGCTCACGCTAAGTCCAAATTTCTTTTATAAGAAAAAAAATCCAAATTTTTTTTTATTTTTTGGATTGATTGGGTTATTCTTATTGAAATTATTTACATTTAATTTTAAATAAAATTACTCAAATTTGTGAGTTGAATAATGTTCTCGTATTATAATTTAAAAATCAATCAAAATTTTATATATTTTATTATTTTATTTATAAATTTAACTAAATATCAATTATTATAATTTTACTTCAAACTTTTAAAACAAGTGTGTCACAACTTAGGTTAGTAAGTATCAATTAAATTATGCCAACAAAAAATAAATTATTCAATTGCAATCTTAATCTTATTTTATATAAATAACATGTAATCATGAAAATATAGAAGACAAATTTTTATTGTCTTTTGTGTTACTTGTAAAATTTTCGTATAAGACTTGAGTTGCCAGTATTTGATTCCTATATAAGGGAAGGTGGCAGCTCTTGTTAGATATCAAAAAAGATGGATACATTTTGTCATCTTTTATTGTGTGTCTTGGGCTGCTGCTTATTTCCAGAGAAAGCAATTAGCATGAATATTCCCACAAACAAAAACCATGTTATTGGAGCCATTGTGGATTCCAGTTCTCGTATAGGTCAAGAAGCAAAAGTTGCAATGGAGATCGCAATAGATGATTTCAACAACACCACCACCAATCAAAGAGTGAGTTTGCATGTAATCAACTCTCAAGGAGAAACCATCCGGGCAGCTCTTGCTGGTAAATATATATAGACATAGATATCTCACCCTTATCCTTTAGATTATTATCATTTTGGTTCAAGTACAGTTCAACTAATACAAATTAACCTAAAATTAATTGATGGTTTGTTTTATAATTCTCCATTAGAAGATCTTGTTTAATTAAAGGAAGAATTAATTTCCTTAGTTACCACGCACTTAGAACTCCATAGATTATCTTATGAACTTCTTTATTTGGTGAAGTATATATACTAGCTATATATACATATAGCTGAGAAAATAATATCTAGACTCAAGCAAGTAGGAGATAAGAATGAGTTATACATTTGTAATTATCAATAAATTCTATGAGTAATGCAATGGAATGATTAGAGTCTCTGGGAACATTTGGACAAACTGTTAATTAAGTCACATTAATTTGATAATGAAAAGTAGCAAGCAGTCCAAATATTGATGTTACAGGATATCCAATAATTTCTTCTGTTGATGATTTTTATTTCAACTTACAGCTAGCCTTTAGGAATATATATATATATATATATATATATATATCAAAGACATTAACCTACAGCTACAGATCTCATCAACAAGGAGGGAGTGGAAGCCATTTTAGGACCACAGACATGGGAAGAAGCATCAGTAGTTGCAGCGCTTGGACAATCTCATAAAATTCCCATTCTTTCTCTAGCTGATTATACTCCACCATGGGCAACCAAGCGTTGGCCCTTCCTAATTCAAGCCTCACCCAGCCTAGACGCGCAAATGAAAGCCGTGGCTGCGATTGTTCGGTCATGGGGATGGCATAGGGTCATCCATATATATGAGGACACTGATTCTTCTGCCAAGGGATCAATTCATCTCTCTGATGCCCTCCGTGAAACAGGTGCAGAAATAAGCCGCTTCCTAGTGCTTTCACCTTTCGCGTTGTCTTTATTGTCTCAAGAGCTTGAGAAGCTTAAAGAAGAGCAATGTCGAGTCTTTGTGGTTCATTTGTCCTTGCCATTGGCTCTTAGTTTATTTGAGACCGCCAAGAAGCTGAAGATGATGGAAAAGGATTATGTGTGGATCACTACACACTCCACAACAAGTCTTGTTCATTCCATTAATCCTTCCACCGTTTCCTCAATGCAAGGGGTTCTAGGCATCAGGAGCTACTTCCCCGAACCCGAGTACATTTTCATGATTTCTACCAGAAATTTTGTAAAAAATTCACTTCGGAGCATCCAGAAGAAGAAAATCATGAACCTGGAATTTTCGCGCTGCAGGCCTATGATGCCACAAGGACAGTGGCTTTAGCAATTCAGCAAGGGAACAGAGAAGGCCAACATTTGTTACAAAAAATTTTATCAACCGACTTCAAAGGTTTAAGTGGTGATGTTCAATTTGTTGGGCAAAAAATAGCCCGAGCACCAGTGTTTGAGATCATCAATGTGATTGGAAGGAGTTACAGAGAACTCGGGTTTTGGACAGACAGAGACGGAAGCGGATTAGGCTTCTCAGAGACTATTGATGAAAGGGCTAACTACAGTGCTTCCATGGAAAAATTGGGGCTAGTTATGTGGCCTGGAGGAGCTTGGCCTACTCCAAGAGGATGGACTCTTCCAACCATCGCCAAGCCATTAAGAATAGGAGTGCCAAACGGATCCTTAACCAATCACTTTGTCAATGTGGAATATGATCCCTCAACAAATAATTACTCCAATGGATTTTCAGTCGATGTATTCAAGAAAACCGTGGAACGATTGCCATATTATTTGCCATATGAGTTCATTGCTTGGGGTGGCACATACAATACTTTGGTGGAGCAAGTTCATAAAAAGGTGAAATTATTCATTCATCTTTTATTTAATTAGTCCCATGTTCATTTTTGACACACAAAACACTAATGCTTTGGATGACTGGTAAATTTGAAGTTTTTAGAATTTAAGATTTATGTTGAAGCCAATCCAAGAGTCTGCATATGCATATATATGAGAGGTAGGAGAATTACCAAGTCAATGGTAGTTTGCAATGCAGGATTTTGGGTTGGCTTCTGCAAGAATAAATGGGGATTTGACACATATATATGCTTTGCAAGATGAGAGTCATTCCTTTTAAGTTGAGACTTGACTTTAAATTTTATTTTTCCACGAGAACAGGACTTTGATGCAGCAGTTGGAGACATTGCGATTATTTACAGCCGATACAAATATGTAGAATTCACACATCCTCACACCGAATCAGGATTGGTGATGGTAGTCCCCGCTCAGTCACAATCGAGCAATAACACTTGGCTATTCACGAAGCCATTCACAAAATCCATGGGGTTCTTACAGCATTTTTAAATCTCTACAATGACTTTGTTATATGGATGATTGTAATACCCCGCTCCAACACATGGTATGATATTGTCCGCTTTGGGCCTGAGCCCGCACGGTTTTGCTCTTGGATTTTACCCTAAAAGGCCTCATACCATTTGAAGAGAACATACTACATATAGCACATCCCCTTTTTCATGCACCCGCCCACTCACACCCGTCCACAAGGGTTACTACAATCCACCCCCCTACGAGGGCGTCACCCGTCCACAAGGGTTACTACAATCCACCCCCCTACGAGGCCCGACGCCCTCGTCGGCACACTTACTTCCGGCTGGGTTCAGGCTCTGATACCAACTGTAATACCCCGCTCCAACACATGGTATGATATTGTCCGCTTTGGGCCTGAGCCCGCACGGTTTTGCTCTTGAGTTTTACCCCAAAAGGTCTCATACCATTTGAAGAGAACATACTACATATAAGCACATCCCCTTTTTCACACCCAGGCGATGTGGGATTGAGCACCTTGTACCCTGTCAGTGTGGTAGCTCAGCCCAGTGTCTGTCTATGCACCCGCCCACTCACACCCGTCCACAAGGGTTACTACAATGATAGAGCGGAATCACTTCCCCGAACTCAAAGGCTCAATACTGAAACAACTAGGAACCTTGCTCTGGTTTGCTTTCGGCACATCATCCTCTTTACATGGTAACACATCAAATTGAAGTTTTTTTGTTTCTTTTTTAGCATGACAAGTAACTCAGACACTCGTGTTTTGCTCCAAGCAGAACTTGTTGGGTTACAAACTTACAGCCTTCTATACATGCACACAAACACATATATCATGTGGGTTGATTTGTTTGGAATTAATTATGCATAGGGGAAATGCTACATAACAATTTATCATCAAAGGATGGCAACAATGGTGTGGCTTTTTGTGATACTAATCATCTCACAGAGCTACACAGCTAGTCTGACCAGCATGCTTACTGACCAAGGGCTTCAACCAAAGGTAGCTGATATTGAAACACTAAAGAATAGCAATGCAAAGATTGGGTACTCCACAAAATCTTTTGTGCAAAACTACTTGGTGAATGTCTTACATTTCAACCCCAACGACGTCAAGAATTATTCAACCCCGGAAGGATATGCCCAAGCCCTCAGAACTGGAGAAATTGCTGCAGCTTTTCTTGAAGTTCCTGTGGCCAAGTTATTCCTGGCCAAATATTGCAAGAGCTTCATCATGGCAGGGCCAACTTACAAAGTCGGAGGATATGGATTTGTAATTTATTCCTCTCATTTCTTCTTTCAATTAAGTTATCTGCACATGTTGGGTACATAAAATAAAACTAATGAGATTCATATTGATTGTCAGGCATTTCCCAAGGGATCTCTTATGGTTCCTGACATAGATGAAGCACTACTGAACGTGTCTGAAAGCGAGGTGCTGAGAGAATTAGAGAACAACTTGAATGCAGCAGAGAAGTGTGTGGAAGTAGAATCGGATAACAAAAATGTCAGCCTAAGCCCCAACAGCTTTTTCGTACTTTTCATCTTCACAGGAAGCATATCAACAGTTGCTCTTGCCATCTTTGTCCTTCTAGCCAAATGGGAAAGTGGCAATTTCATGCTTAAACACACAAGCATTTCGATGCTAGTACTGGCTGTAATGATCCAGTGGAGGCATCAGAAGAATCGATTCTCTAGAAGAGTTAGCGATGTTGTGAGTCCCAGAAATCCCCCAAATGCAACAAACACATGGGTTCAAGTCTAGACATTAATCAAGGAAGGACAGAGTTATTAACCATATCCACATCCTGTAAAAATTGCTGTTGCCTAAGCATATACTATAATTACTTGAAATGAAATATACACTCCACACTGTACTAAAACCATGATTGACCCTAGTATAACCCAGCCTGGTTTTATTTGGTATGATATATGTAACATATCATACCAAATAAAATCCAAAAAATCACTTTACAGTTTATAGTTTATACTTTATACTGCATTAAACTAGTATCTTTTAATTACAATTTCTTTTTGTAAAAAAAAAAAAAATCCCGGTGAATAAAGTGTTATGAGTGCTCATTCTTTATTTAAGGTAAGCAAAATGTTAGGTAGCCAATTTATTTAAGAATAAAGATGAAGACTCCATTAATGTCGAAAATGTTAGGTGGATTCTTTTAGTTATAGATCAAGATTGTCCCTACTAATTATATAATCTCAAGAGACTCGATCAAGGTCAATAGTTTGTTTTATTATTACAGTCGATCAAATAGCAGTAGTTTAAGCAGTACAGGAGACTCTGGACTACCAGTTTGATGACTTGAAATCCAAATCAAGTGAATTGATTTTGTATGAAAGACTAAGTTAGTGTGTGTGTGTGTGTGTATATATATATATATATTAATTGAAATGGAAAATATAACTGAACAATCTAGTGTTCTGATAAAAAAAAGTTCAAGCTCTGATCAGGATTGAAACAAAATAATGTACTGCCAAGGAATGAGTCTATTGTCAAAAACACTAGATTTTGAGACGCCAAGCAATTCGTCACTCCAACTGAAGACTGGCCTTCCAATTTCAAGGGGCAACCGCAATTAATTAAGATAGGAAACATAGAAAACAAAATATGTATGTTCACGAGAATATATTTTGTATTCGATGTTTCCTATGAAAGCTATATATATATAGCTTTGAGTTTAAGTCCAAATAGTTTTATTTCAATTATTCAATCTAATGAAAGGTCATATATCAGCCCTCTTATTTTAATAAGATGACCTAAGTCCATTTTCTCCCAATCCCATGTATCATAAAAGCTCATATATATATGACAATATATACAAGCTCTAACCGCTTAACACACTCTCCATTCCGCCGACCCCTTTATTCAGCAAAACCAACAGCTCCTCTATTTGTCTCTGAGCCATCATCTTTTCCGGCAACGGCATCGCCTCCTTTTTCTCTCTGCAATATTCACCTTCAAGAAGGCGTAGAGATCAAAAATTGTTCATCACAACAGCTTCGCTATGGAGATTCAAGGATGACACAAGGATGAAATTGAATGATGAACGCTAGTTTCTTCCACGTACGCATGTATGGATCTGTTATTTATTTATTTTTATTTTTTTGTAGAAGAGTAGATGAGTATGTGTAATACTAAGACCCATAAATTTTGAGACTATTTAAATTAGTTGTTAAGACCCATAAATTTTGAGACTATTTAAATTAGTTGTTTTAATTATTTATTTTTGTGAATGTCCTAGAATACTAAATGTTCTGTGTCTTTAAATTGTCTTAATTGTTATAATAGTTTATTTAGTGTTTTAAATGCGAAATGTTTATTTGTCTAAAATGTGTTTTGGGTGTTTTAGAATGTTAAATGTTTTACGTTTTGTTTTATTTGATTTTATTTTTTTAGGTTGGGCTATACTTTTGGATGTTTTTTTATTTTTTATTATTTTTAGTCTAGGTTAGAGAGAGTTGGGCTAGAATTTTGAGTTGAGATATATATATATATATATATATATATATATGGGCTAAATATATTTATATTTATTATCTTAATTATTTAGGATTTATTGAGTTTTATAGAAAGAAAATAAAATAAAAGGAAAATAAAAATTAGGGTTCAGTAGTTCATACGCACAGATCGGGAGAGAACAGTAGAAGCCAGGAAAAGGAAGAGAATGTGATTTTGCTCAAAATCATAAGGCAAGTTTCATCTCTTCACTTCCCCTTCGAACTTGTATATATATATATATATATATATATATATATATATATATTATTTGATTTTATGAATATACATGTATATACATATAGGTTTATGAATATACATGTATATGCATATAGGTTTTTGCTTAATTAACTGCATATTCAAGGAATTTTCGTTTGAATAAACATGAATGTATTGTGTTAAACTAGGATTTCGTTTCTAATATATAGATTGATAAAAACTATGGTTGTTTTTGGAGATATGTTGACCAAAATTTAGATTTCGTTTATGGAATTTATATGTAGTGAATTAAATCGTGTTGTATGTATTTACATTTAATTTCTGTGAACCATGTCGATATCCAGAATTTTTCGACGAATGTATTTTGACTCCACAAAACTCATTCTTGATCAGAAACAACCCAATAAGCAAAACCAAGTAACTATAGCTACTGAACCATGTCGTTTTTTAGCCGAAAATCCTCATCTAGGTCTCCAAAATTACGTTTTTTTATCCTATAGGAAGATTGCTGAGTATTTCGAGAAAAAAAAATTCGTGGACCAAATGAACTCAATTGGCTGAAATTTAATATTTTGTAGTTTTTAATTATTAAGTTTCTGATTTATTTTTTTTAAAATTTTTGAAGAAAGTTTATGTTTTAGCGATTTTTTTATGCTGCTAGTTTCCTTTTATTTTTAGGTTTTCTTGTGTTGTTAGGATTATGATTTCTTTAAAATAAATACATGTATTGTGAAGAGGAGTTTATGCAACCCATTCAATTATCAAGTATTCGTGAACAGGCCAAGATATTTAAATATATATTTTTTAAATTTTAAATCATTTTTAAATATAGAAAATTAGAAAAAAATATTTTAAATTATCAAAAAATTTCAGAAAATTTTTGAAAATTTTAATAGGACCTTTAGAGATAGATTATGCACAGAAACCTAATTATTTGTTTTTCTTTAATTATTTCTTTATTTTTATAAATGTTCATGATTAATTATATGATGTTTAGATCAAGTTTATGGAATTATGTTAAACTCCGATTATTTTAAGGTATGTTGTGTCATATTTAACTGTTTATTAATAAATGTAACATTAGGATTTTTCTGATTTTAATTAACATGCTTTTAAGTGTGTTAGATTGTTATTTAAAAGTAATATCTAGACATGTCAAGATTGCCTAATACCTAATAAGGTATCTATTTATTGTATTTTCGGCATGTCAGGATTGTGAGGCATGTTATGATTAGGGCTGCACACGGTTCGGTTCCCTACGGTTCCTGGAGGAACCGGAACCGTCCCAACGGTTCCCTGTTTTTTGGAATTGGAACCGGAACCGTTGGGAGGTGGAACCGAACCGTAGCCAACGGTTCGGTTCAATTTCGAACCGCGGTTCTCCGGATTTTTTTTTTTTTCAATTTTACAATCTAATATATTGAATCATTATATAATATAATACAATATTATTGATAATATATGTAGTTTAACCATATATGTTTGGTGTTTGCATAATATTATCACAATATTATAATAGTAAATTAGTAATAAGACTAATAACTAATATAATTATATAACTAATTTAACGGTTCCGGATCGGTTCCGGTTCCGGTTCCGGTTCCTTGGAACCGTCACCTACGGTTCGGTTCTGCTGGGCCTAGAACCGGAACCGAAATCGTGTTCAACGGTTCCTTAAAAAATGGAACCAAAACCGTACTGACAGTTCTGTTCAGGTACGGTTCTGGTTCCTACGGTTCTTTATGCAGCCCTAGTTATAATTGCCTAATACTTAATAAAGTATCTATATATTATATTTGGCATGTCAGGATTGTCATGCATGTCGGGATTGCCTAATACCTAATAAGGTATCTATATATTATATTTGGCATGTCATGCATGTCAGGATTACATAATACTTAATAATGTATCTATACATTATATTTAGCATGTCAGGATTGTCAGACATGCCAAGATTGTCTAATACCTAATAAGGTATCTATATATTATATTTGGCATGTCAGGATTGTCAAGCATGTTAAGACTGTCTAATACCTAATAAGGTATCTATATATTATATTTGGCATGTCAGAATTACCTAAAACCTAATAAGGTATCTTTATATTTTATTTGAGGCATGTCACGATTGCCTAATATCTAATAAGAAAATTTCTTGTTATATATTCGAGCATGTTAGGATTGACTCTTGTGTAAACTTAAAACTAATCTACACTTGCATTGAGATAACAGGTGGGTTAGTGTAGTGTGTGGGACTGCTCTATTCTTGGGTCACAGAGTTAATTAGGGATATGTTTATGAGCTGGTGAGTTATACATAATTGTATATAAACATAAGTTTGAGATTTTGTAGAAGGATGATTGGTGGAGGAAGGTTAGGTTTGCCTAATACTTAGTAAGTATTTGTAAAATATGGAGGAATGCATGGTAAAGTTGTCTAGTATCTAATTAGATAAAACTTAGTGTGTCAGACATATTAAAACTATCTATGGTTTGAATTTAGAAATTTGTTTTATCTATATTGTGATAATGGGTGGGTTGGTTTAGAATATAATTCTAATTATTTTTAAGATAGAAGATTAAATGACTAAACGGTATAATTATATTTATATGTTTTTACTGTCCCAAACATATATTGGTTTAACCCACTTTGTTGATATTTCAGGTCCCAAATAGTTTTCATCTCGATGTTAGAGCGTGGCAGTCATCTAATTTTTACCGGATTTTAGTGTAGGGATTTAGATGTTTTCATAAAGTACTTACTTTTATAATTTTTGGTTAAGGGGTCCTTGAGTTATTGTATAATTCAGACTCGCATTTTGTATATTTAACAGTATTATTTATTTCAGTTAAACTTTTCTGTCAGCATTTAAAAAAAAAAAAAATCTTTTGTTATTATATTCTATGCTTGTTTGCTATCAATTATAAATATTTCTTATGTTTTATGTGCGAGATTGACTACCTCATGCGTGAGATTATAAGAAGTATTTCAGTATGTATGTGTGTGTATATATATATATAATGTGTGTCGAGAACGAACAACTTGGTCACGCCCAGCAAGACGAGGTGAGCTCGGATACTCCTCTCACACTGCCGAGCCGAGCCCAAGCACTACAGTGTAGGTGTGGTCCCACAGACTCCACTCTGCTCGATTCAAATTGTTTGCAGCAGCCCTACTTGAACATCACTAGAAAATATCGAATCAAGGTCCCAATCAGTTTACACTTTACAGCTTTATATGTTAAAAAAAAAAAAAAAAAAGTTTTCGACTTCACAAAAAAACAAAGAAAAAAAGAGATTGTAGTGGAATGTTACATATAGGCGGGGCCAATTTGTGTTGTCGTGTTACACGAGAAATTTAATTAAAATTTTATTTTATTAAATTTATTTTTAATGACAAGTTAGATGGGTCATTTATATTCCAAACAGAAACTGTTTAGTCAACGGAATATGCTTAAAGAGAGAGAGAACCTGGTTAAGGAGAAATTATCATTTGGCTTGGTGGGGACATCATAGTGTTTTTTCAAATTGAATGCCATCTCTATGAAGCTGAGCTGGCGCGATCTCGACCACTTGATGAAGCAGCGGAAATATGCGGATCCAGTTGAGCAACGTAGAGGATCTAAATCAGTTTTATTTAGAGTGAAAAAAAGTCTTCTAATCTATTATATTTTTATTTTGTAAAAAAAAGGTTTCACATCAGCCTAAAATCATGGAGACAATAGAGAATTTGTAAGAATGATTTTTGCTTGATTGGAGGAAGACCTATTATATATATATATAAAAAGAACATTCTAACTCAATGTAAATAATCAAGCTCAGATTAAGTGGCAGTTGGCTTGAAATTACGAAGAAATTAAACTTAGCTTCATTTTGGAACTGATTTTGATTTGGAATTGAATTAAGTTGAGGAAACCCACTAGTCAACTCAGCTATGGCTTGAAAACTAACCATGAATATATAGAGGCGGTAAGTAAAATGTTAGGTGGCCAATTTACAATTTATTTCAGAATAACTAGTAGGGACAAGTAGTACTGATGAGTTAAGTCTAACCAGGTCTCTGGACCACCAGTCCCACATGATGAATTGAAATCCAAGTCCTGTCAAAAAACTTGACCTGACAAGCAATTCAACACTGCGTACTGAAGACTGGGCAATAACAACGTAGGTACATTTATATCTCAGCTCAGCTGGTTTTGAATGAATATTTTGATATATTCGTATATTGCACGTAACAATATCTAAGCATATATATGTGATATGAAGTTTCTTTGCCGCCCTGACTGTTTGCGATTGCTATATTGTGCTATGATACAAGAGTTTCCAAGAGACAACGCACGTTGAGAGCAATTAATTATTAGTTCAAAGTCATTTTCAAAGAGTCAAGTCCTCGTCAAGAGGGTAAAGCTAGCCATCCAAACAATGCGAGGAGCTTTGTAGCATCTTTATATCTATTTTATATATCTGTATAACTTGTAAGGAAAAGAGTGGCGTTTCTTCTATCTCAGCTGGTTCCCAAAAATGATGGCAACATTTAGTAATCTCTTCTTCTCTATTATGGCCTTGGCCTTGGCCTTGTTTATATATCCCCAAAAAGCTATAGCCTATGAAGGTATGGACACAACAGCAACAAAGCATGTCAAGGGCAAGGACACTATAGGTGCCATTGTGGATTACACTTCTCGTATAGGTAAAGAACAGAGTGTGGCAATAGAAATGGCGATCTATGATTTCTACAACCACACCAACCAAACAGTGACTCTTCATGTAATGAACTCTCAAGGAGAAACCTTCCAGGCTGGTCTTGCCGGTAGTTAGATATATATATCAGCTTTTATCATCTCTCTCTCTCTCTCTGTTACTTAAATTAATTGTTCATCTATAGTTTCTCTACTAATTAAGGAATTTTGTTTCAAGGAATCTTCAATTTCGATGCACTACTAATCAATCACTTGGAAGTACCACTCCACTATAGCCAATCTTAGAAATTATTTTTGTTAATTTTTTTGAACAACGCAGCTAGAAATCTTATGAACCAGGGAGTGGAAGCCATATTGGGACTACAAACATGGGAAGAAACATCAGCAGTTGCAGAGATTTGTAGCCAATCTCATGATAAAATTCCCATTCTTTCTCTAGCTGATTCTACTCCACCATGGGCGACCAAGCGTTGGCCCTTCCTAATTCAAGCCTCACCAAGCAAGGACACACAAATGAAAGCCGTGGCTGCTGTTGTTCAGTCGTGGGGATGGCGCAGGGTAGTCCTTATATACGAGGACAATTTTTCTTCTGCCAACGGATTAGTTCATCTCTCTGATGCCCTCCGACAAACAGGTGCAGAAATAAGCCGTTTCCTAGCCCTCTCACCTTTCAATGATTTGTCTCAAGAGCTGGAGAAGCTAATTAATGAAGAGCAATGTCGAGTGTTTGTGGTTCATTCCTTCTTGCCATTGGCTCTTCGTTTATTTGAGACTGCCAAGAAGATGAAGATGATGGAAAAGGACTATGTGTGGATCACTACGGACTCCACAACAAGTCTAGTTCATTCCATCAATCATTCCACCATTTCCTCAATGCAAGGGGTTCTAGGCATCAGGACATCCTTCCCCGAACCCCGTCTACATTTTCATGATTTCTACCTCAAATTTCGTAAAAAGTTTACTTTGAAGCATCCAGAGGAAGAGAATCATGAACCAGGGATTTTCGCGCTGCAGGCCTATGATGCCACATGGGCAGTGGCTTTAGCAATTCACCAAGGGAACAGACAAGGACAAGGACAACAACATTTGTTAGAAAAAATAATTTCATCAAGTGATTTCAAAAGCAAATTAGCCCCCCCAGCCAGCGTGTTTGAGATCATCAATGTGATTGGAAGGAGTTACAGAGAAGTTGGGTTTTGGAGCGACGGAGATGGATTAGGCTTCTCAGAGAGTATTGATGAAGGGGCTAACTACACTGCTTCCATGGAAAATTTGGGGATGGTGATATGGCCTGGGGGACCTTGGTCTACTCCAAGAGGATGGATTGTTCCAACCATCGCCAAGCCGTTGAAAATAGGCGTGCCCAACGGATCCTTAACCAACCTCTTTGTCAATGTTAGATATGATTCCTCTACAAAAAATTACTCCTTCAATGGATTTTCAATCGATGTATTCAAGGAAACCGTGAAACGATTGCCATATTATTTGCCATATGAGTTCATTCCCTGGGTGGGCAGTTACAATTCTTTGGTGGAACAAGTTTATCTAAAGGTGAGATTATTTATTCTTTTTTTTTTAGTGCCTAGCTTGTTCAATTTGAGAACATTAATGCTTTGGATGATTGGTAATTATATTCAAGTTTTTAGAATTTAATTTATTACAAGCCACTACCAGATTTTTATTTATTTATTTTATTTTATTGCAAGTGTGTATGTATGTATGTATGTATTAACAAGAAGTTGGATGCGCAGAACTTCGATGCAGCAGTTGGTGACATAGCAATTATCTACAGCCGATACAAATATGTAGAATTTACACACCCCTACACCGAATCAGGATTGGTGATGGTAGTCCCCGCTCAGTCACAGTCGAGCAATAATACTTGGTTATTCATGAAGCCATTCACAAGAAACATGTGGATTCTTACAGCATTGATTAATGTCTACAATGGCTTCGTTATATGGATGATAGAGCGGAATCACTGCCCTGAACTCAAAGGCTCAACAGTGAATCAACTAGGAACCTTGCTTTGGTTGGCTTTCTCCACATTGTTTTCTTTACATGGTAACACATCATCAAATTGAAGTTTTTACTTTGAAAATCAATATTGAAAGAATTGATCCACACAAACACAAACACAAACACATATCAACATCTGGGATGAATTTTTTTTGGAATTTGGGCACAGGGGAAAGGCTACATAGCAATTTATCAAGGATGGCAACCGTGGTGTGGCTGTTTGTGGCACTCATCATCACACAGAGCTACACAGCTAGTCTTACCAGCATGCTCACTGTCCAAGGCCTTCAACCAAAGGTGGGAGATATTGAAACACTAAAGAGTCGCAATGCAAATGTTGGCTACTCCAATAGATCTTTTGTGGTGAACTACCTAGTGGGTGTCTTACATTTCAACCCCAACAATGTCAAGAATTATTCAACCCCCGAAGGATATGCCCAAGCCTTCAAAACTGGAGAAATCTCAGCAGCCTTTCTTGAAGTTCCTGTCGCCAAGTTATTCCTCGCCAAATATTGCAATAGCTTCATCATGGCAGGCCCAACGTACAAAGTCGGAGGATATGGATTTGTAATTTATTCCTCTCCTTTCTTCTTTCAATTAAGTTGTCTGCGTTTTACATATTATTTTCTTCTCACTTCTGGATTACAAAAGGTTCAGCAACATCAATAGGGAAATCTAGAATCACACAAATTCCAAGATAATAAATTACACATTTACTCCAACATTAGTCTTTGCACAGTGAAATGTTACACAAAACTAATGACACTCAAATTGACTGTTGCTTCAGGCAATTCCCAAGGGATCTCTTATGCTTCCGGACATAGATGCAGCCATACTGAACATGTCTGAAAGCGGGGTGCTGAGACAATTGGAGAACAGCTTGACAGCATCACAGAAGTGTGTGGAAGTAGAATTGGGTAGTAAAAATGCGAGTCTAAGCCCCAACAGCTTTTGGGTACTTTTCATTTTCACAGGAGCCACATCAACAGTTGCTCTAAGCATCTTTGTCATTCGAAGGACATGGGCAACTGGCAATTCCATGCTTAGACATATAAGCATTTGGATGCTAATAGTGGCTGTAAGGAACCAGTGGTGGCATCAGCATAATCGGCTGTCCAGAAGAGAGAGTGATGTTGAGTGTCCTAAAAACCCCCCAAACACATGGGTTCAAGGACAGTGTTATTAACCATATCCATGCCTTTCTTAAGCTTGTTTTTCTCACACCCATATAGTTTAACAAAGGCTTGTGATTATGGAGCAACCAAGTTTCTCTCTCAGAAAACGTATTACAGTGGTTGTTAGGCCGTGGGGCCTGTTTTTGGGCTTGTTTTTGTGGGCTGCAATGGCCTACGTCTTTCTGTAAATATTTTTACTAGGTTGGTTTTTGGATATATTAAGCGGTTATGATGTAATATATATACTAAATAATATGTAAGATTTCATATTGGGATCTTTTCAATTAATGTTGAATCCGCAAACAAAATAATTTCCCAAATTCCAACTATATACCATTAGTAAGAATACCCAAAAATTACTCTACAAAACAAAAATTGAAAGAAAAAAAAAATCAAATGCTCCACACCTGCATGACATGGATTTTTTTTTTTTTGACAAATATTCTTACGCATGCAACAAACGTCCTTTAACTTCTCAACTGTAAAAGGTAAAATGGATATGTGCAAGGGTATTTTCATTAAATAATAATAATCAGGTCATGTGTCATGTACAGTGCATGTGACAAATTGAAAAAAAAATATTCAATTTTCGTGCTTTGGAAGAAGATAATTTGTAACTTTTGATAATTTGAAGGGGTTTATTGTAAAAAAAAAAAATTAGAGCGAGATATTTTGCAACTTTTTTTTATAGTATAAGGGAATTTAGTGCAATTTAGCCTAAATATTAAATGAATGATAATACATTACAACAAATTCGAAAAGTGAGAGATAGATGATGAGGCTAGTGGTGCACAAAAAATCGTCCAAACTAGGGGTGCAACTTAGGTTGGGCAACCTGAACCCAACCCAAACCCAGCCTAATTTTTTACAGGCTTGAGCAACTATTTTTACAATTAGGGTTGAGTTTAGGTTGAAAAACTTCAACTCAAATTTAATTAGGATTGGGCTTAGGTTGAGGTACGGTGCCAACAATCCTAATCCAACTCGAACTTCAATTGTAATATTATTTTTTTACATATTTTTTATTTTAAATATATTATATATAATATTCAAATTATGATAACCTTTTTCTTTTCAACTTTCTTTATTTAAATCTTAATTTATAGTATGTTAACACTTTGGATAATTAATTTCCTAAAAATTTATTTGTAATTTTTTAGAAATTTGCATTAAGTTCTTAATTTTGTGTGTGTTTAGGAGTAATCTAATGTGAAACTTATTAAAGATCACTTTAAATTTTTAACGTGAAGATTGGTGATATAGATACCCCGAATTAACCCGACTTTCTAACCCGAAATCTCAACCCGAGTTGCAAATCCGAGTTTAAAAATTTAAGGATGGATTGGGCTAGGATTGAATAGCTAGAATTAGAAGTAGGGTTAGGGTTGAACAATTCATATGTAGGGTTGAGCCCAAGTTGTACCTCTAACCTGCCCAACTCGCTCGAGTTGCAGCCCTAGTCCAAACCGAATCGGACCGAACCGAATTGGACAAAACGGTTCAATTTTTTACGGTTCGATTCGGTCACGATTTCAAAAACTTCAATTCGTAATTTTCTAGTTTAGTTACGGTTTTGTGTCCATTGGAACCGGACAAAACTGAATCATTTAGTGTTATATACATATATATTTATAAAATATATTATTTATAATATAATATATTAAATTTCAAAGTAACCCTAATAACCTTATATGGTAAAATATTTTTTTTGCCTTTTGATACTAGGCTAGTAGTAATTTTTATAGTAGTAGGCTAGTAACGGTTTTTTAAAATATCTAACTATTATTTTTTTTGCCTTTTTATAGAAGAAAAAAATATTTATGATAGAACCGTGGTTAGAACCGAACCGTTTCATTACGGTTCGGTTTTATACTTAAGACGGTTTGGTTCGGTTTCATGGTTTAATAAAACCGATCCTTACGATATGAGGTATTTTGAAACTAAACCGAACCGAACCGTGTGCACTCCTAAATGAAATCTCATTGCATAGAGGTGGGAGCCATATTCTAACTTAAGACAGAGAAACATTTCCTATAACATGATATGATGGCCAAAAAGTCACCATCACCGTTTTAATTAAAATATGTTTTAGGCAAAAAGAAAGTCATGGAGATATAAATATTAAAACTACACCCTTAACAACTTAAATTGAGTAATCAATGGTTAACACAGAAAAAATTATATTAACCAGTTAAATTGTGTTGATCTAATTGCAAAAAAAGAAAAGATAAAAGAGAAAAAAGAAGTAATATATTTGTCAGTTGGATAAGGAGAATGTTTGCCTCAACTCATATAATAAGAGTTCTTACTTAAATAGTTGATGTGGACCAATCAAAACTAAACACATATTTAAGACTTCTAAAAAAATTAAACACGAGTCATTTGAGCCTTTTTACATGTTATTCAAAAACAACTCATTTACAAGACAATTTTTTCTCTCTCCTCAGGGTGTACGTGCTCTCTCTCCACATGCAACTCCATCGCTCTTCTTCCCTCATACTTGTATATCCTTCAATGCAACACAACACGAACACATGGCATGCACATAAAATAATTACCCAAATATCAGTTGTCTTATCCATAATACTATGTTTTATATATACACACACAAAGTGTGTGCGCGCTTGGGTTGTCTCTGTAATCCTATTTTTTAACAAAAAAAATAAGGGTAAACTTTATTGGCACCCCCTGAGGTTTGAGGTATTATCACACGGCTACAACTTTGTGTAATTTTGTCACCAACACCCCCTGGGGTTTGTGTCGTATATCACATACACCCCTTCCTATCAAAAGTAAGCCGTGTCAGACCACTTTTTGATGGTAAAAAGACCATGCTACCCTTTAACTTTTGACCTAACATTTTTTGAATCCTAAAATTACCTATTTAACCCTGCCTAATGGACCAAAATGCCCCCAACTATGCCCTCTTATTACATTCTCTCATTCAGCCATCAATTCCACCAGCGGTTTCATGATCCCAAATTGGATGACCCTGATCTTGTTCTCCTTCACTAAGCACGGTGTGTATAGAGCCGTTGATGCGTCCTTCTTCCCGCGGATATTATCATTTTCTAAAAGATTATCGAGGGGTGGAATCGCCCCTGACCGTCCAATTGCGATCTTGTTCTTATCAATCTATGATAGTCGGAGCAGAGCACACGCGGCGTTCTCTCTCGTCGTTGATGTGCCGACCTTGAGAGCTCTGACCAGTGATTTGATGGCTCTTGATGAGGCTATTAGTTCTTTGTTTTCGTCGTAGAGAGATACGTTTAGAATTGTTATGACGCCATTCTCTTGAAACTGAGGATCGGACGACAAGATCAGTGAAATCAATGGCTTGATCACGCCAGCGCGTGCAATCTTGATTCAGTTCTCCAACTTGTTCTTCACAAGGAGTCTGATCTCCATCGCCGCTTACTTTTGATCTTCAATTGAACTCGACTGAGACTGGAGACGAGTTACTCGTCGAAGTTCTCAAAAGCGCAGCAGACCAGGAGTCGCCAGCTCTGCGACAACGCTGATGAGAACTCGCCAGATCAGTCGCTACTTGTATGATGAGCTAGGGTTTGGTTTTTGGTGATAATGGTGGCGGTGTTGATGGTTAAGTTAAAAATAATGAAGGAAAAGTTCATTTTGGGCATTATGAAGGATTTTGGGTTATGGGTTTTGATCTATGTGATGTATATGTGTGTGTCTATATATATATATATATATATATATATATATGGCAAAGAATAATTTGGATTATTGTTTGGATTCGGCAAAGACATAGAGTGAGAGGAGGTTTGAGAGAGAAAGAGTCTGGTGGTGGTGGTGGTGGTTGTCGTTAGTGGCAGTGGTTGGAGGAGAAGATGGCGGTTGTTGGTGGTGGCAATGGTTGGTGGCAGTGGTTGTGGTTGTGGTTAGTGGCAGTGGTGGTTGGAAGAGGAGATATGAGAAAAAGAAACGGTGGTGGGGGCTGTAGTTTACTGCTGGTGGTGGTTGTGGTTGTGGTTGGTGGCTAGTGGCAGTGGTTAGAGTTTCTGATTGCGGTTGAAGAATGTAGAGAGAGAAATGGTGGGCATATAAAATTGAGGGCAATTTTGTCATTTTTCAATAATAATATTTTTATATTAAATTTATTTAAATAATCAGGGGCAATTAAGACATTTCACTTATTAAAAAATTGAAAATTCTGACAGGAGATGTTGGTAACGAAAAATCACGAAATTATAGTCGCGTGATAATATATTAAACCTCAGAGAGTATCAATGATATTTACCCAAAAAATAATTTCTATTATATATGCAATAGATGAACTGAGAGGAAAGGGAGAGGCAGTGACTGTGATTAATGATATAGACTACTATTGTTTAACTAGTTTATAGAAGAAAACATAAATTTATATAGATCTAGAGTTGTTAAGTAAAATTCTGTGCATAGTTGTTTATGATGGGGGGAGGAGGAGACGTTGAATCTAATTAGGAGTCATTGTTAGTGTTAAAATTGAATTTTCATGTAGAGTTAGGGTATGACCAAAGTGTAATAAACTCTCACTGATTTCAAATGATGTACAGTATTCTCCTCTCCTTTTTTTAGATGTAACAAATACCTTCTAACTTACAAATTGGTGCAATTTGGCCCTAATTGGCACTATTTGAATTAAAAAATGACTTGAAATGACAAAAATATATTCACAAATACAAAAATAAAAATAAAAAACTGATTAGTTTACTGAAAAAATACCAAAAAAAATTATCAAAAAAAAAAAAACTTTAATTTGTCTAAAAAATATATCCCAAAAAAAGAACTTTAATTTACCAATTTTTTTCGATAAATTTATTTCGGTATTTTTTTTATACTTCTTGACAAATTAAAATATAAAAAAAATTACAAAAAAAAAGTGCTTTTCGAAAAATATAATCAAAAAGAACTTTAATTTAGTAGTAACTCTTGTGTATTGTGTATATGACGAGGCAAGCATTTTGCATTATTGTAAACTGAACTTGCAACAAAATTGGAGAGTTGTGTACCAGAGCTAAAATTAAATATAGACCTAAGCATTAACCTTGTTAATGCAAAACCACCATAATTCCTGATATATCTAATCAAAAATGCAGATAACATAAGAGTATACAAGTAGATTATTATTGTACACTAACAAAAGCAAAATCTAGAGCACTTTTTAGATTTTATTTTTCTTACTCTTCCTTATATTTTTCAAAAGAATAAATAGAAATACATATATCATTATTGCGTCCGAAGAAAAGAAGACAGAAAAAGATTCAACAGTCAGACATTGAAACACTCTACCCTCACTCTGACAACTCCTTTCATACATCCCAATACAAAAGCCCACAAACCCACCATCTTTTCCATACAAAATTAATTTAAAATTTTGAAGGAAAAAAAATATATGAAATTATAATCACAATAAAAATATAAATAAAATCAACCCCCCTGTTAAAAAAAATTCGTGGGTATGAATCTTTCCTACCCAGTGACACTACTGTGGGAACCATGTTATCTCCATCCTGACAGTCCACGTGTCCCTCCACACACTCTTCAATTTTGCAACTTGTCATGGGGATGGGGTCCACCTAAACATTAAAATGGGGGAACACATCACGTGAACGCGCAGGTTAGCAGAATGCATTACAGCACCCTCTTCTCTCAATTGAGATGGTGCTCCTTGTCCGTACCACCAGAGGTTGGTGGTGGCTGTGGCGGTGGTTGCGTGGTGGTGCCCATGTTCTTCTTGAGGCTCTGTTGATGGTATACTTGTCTTAATCTCTCTATTTCCTTCTTTAATGCTTCTTGATGAGCTGGCATTTCATATAAAAGATATTAATCAAAGTTAATTAATTGATGTGCACTTTTGTGTTGACCAACTTTGTCACTATGAGTCACTTCCCTCCCATAGAGTTTGAACTCGAATATTAATGATTCACTTTTTGTATACAAATTACTAGTCAAATTAGGTTTGCTCCTACAAATAAGTGAAAAGTATTTTATATAATTTAGGTTAAAATATGACAAACAAATATCAAATTAACAGTACATTTTTTGTTCAATGTAATAAGAACTAAAGCTTTACGTTGATTGTAATTTTGACTTTTTCCACGTTTCTTTAGAGGTACAAATTAGTAAATAATGCAAAAAAAAAAAAATTAAGCACAAGTGGTCCTAATATTTTATAAGAAATTGAAATAAAATAAAATAAAGAAACATTAAAAATTAATAATTGACCCTCTTACCATCTTTGAAAATTTTATCCTGAGCCAGAGCAGCAATCCGTTGCTTAAGGGCACTGTTATCCACATTGAGGATAAGCCGTTGATGGTCTAAAAATGCAACCCTCGGTGACAATGCTGATACTTCAGTCTTCATTTTTCATCATACATCCATACATACAATAAGTTAATTAATACAAAGCATAAGATCATATATATATATATATATATATATATATATATATATATAGCTTTAATGCTAAAAACTAGCTTTAATTAAGACATATACAACAAATAGTAAAATATGTGTACCTGTAACGTGGTTACACTCCGTTCCAGCTCAGAAATGTATTGTAGCTTCCTCACTCTGGACCTTTGAGCCGATTGTCGATTTGCCAAAATTCTGATAAATTTAAAAAATAATTAATTTTAAAAATAATTTTATGTTTGATAGATTGAATCTCATAATCACAATTAATGAAACTAATTTTTTTTCAATTTCAATTTCATGATTAATTATTAAGTTTTTTTTTTTTTATGACAGGATGGAGAATTAAAACACCTTGTGACAAACTTAATTAAGAGATAGATCGATATAGTATATCTTAATATATATATCCTATATTGTATTGATGTATGTATTGCCTAGTATAGTTAAAAAGCCACCGTGAGGGTTTTTATGATCATGCATATTTTTTTTATTGGTATAGTGGCTAATACTTATAAGTTGCGTAGTATATAGAATGATGAAGTTATAGGGGTTTGAGACGTGGGTTTTGATTAATTGTTCTAACCTTTTAACCCTCTTGGGATCAACGATGGTGTCGCCGGAAGAAGGCGGCGTTGACTTCTGTGGGTCAGATTGGCACGAGCTGTCCACCTCTCCTGGCTCATTTTTTCCCTGCTGCCGGCGGTGGTCTAGTGGTGTTGGCTTCTCTTCGTCAATACTATTTTGATCCGACGGCGTTGACGGGTTGGACGACGACACCGTTGGTGGTGCCGCCAGTCCCACGTCGTCAGGAAACATAGTCATGAGCTGCTCATCGTCCAAACCCTCGAAGCCATGGTTTCCGGCAGCTGGAGAATCAGAATTCCGGCATTCTTCGACAAAGGCAATCGAGTCGCTTACCGACCTCCGGTGGGTGCTGCGCCGTACAGACGAGAAGTCGAGGAACTCGTCCACCCAACAAGGTTGTTGTTGGGTTGCGGCGGCGGCAGTGGAGGTGGCGGTGGTGGGCGTGGGCATGACCGCGGCCTGGTGGTAAGGAAAAGAATGCCAACTCTGAGTCATGTTAGGGACTTTAGGGGGTAATTGTGCCATGCATTTGTAGTCCGAAATGACACACAAATGAGCTAAAAAAAGGAAATAGGAGTTTTGCTCTATATAACTGTATTGCAAGACTTGGCAAGAACAACTGAGGACAGCAACATTATGATTTTCTATATATCTATTATCTATATCTCTCTCCCTTTTTTTTTCTATGTTGGGTTCCCCTATCTTAAAGGCCCAGAGGTTTTGGAGGGAAGGACGGTGGTGGGTCACATGGGGGGATTTAGGACAGCTAGCTACAGCTGTGGGAGGGAGGGAGGAAGGGGTGTCTCTCAACGGTTTCACTGGAAAGTCGCACTTGTTTATTAACTGGCGGACTCAGCCACCACGTGCCAATGTGACCCCTCCATTTGGGTCTATTCTTATTATAATCTAATCACTAACATAGGAGATCACTGCCTCCTCTGTGTGTGTGTGTGTGTGTATATATAGTATACACCACATTGATCAACTTATATTGTACCATTGATCCTTCACCATTGGATGATCATCGAGCTTACCTTATCATTGTCACATTGATTCCTACGTAATCAGATGGTACCCATTTGTTTATTTCTCTTATAGGTTGCATCAAGCATCCATTTGAATTGTATATCAATGAGAAATCAAATGGGTGGTGTGTGTGTGTGTGTGTGTATATATATATATATATATATATATGGGGATAGTGGCATTGATAGTGGGAAGATGTGGGATTTAGGGAGGATGAGCTGTGAAAAAGAGATGGAGCTGTTAGAATCATGTCCTGTATGTAACTGTTTGTAAGCCCCCACCTCACTTTGCTTTGTCCCCAAATCAGACTCACATGCTGAGTATGTCCCTTTTGCCTCTCTCTCTCTCTCTCTCATAAAGTTTCTTGGTAACTTCCATCATCTCATGTTGGCAACTACATATGTTTTTTAATGAATGTACTTAAGAGACACTAATAATGATTACTGGAAAGATGAAAGGCATGTTAGGTACTACTACTCCTCTCTACTACTAAAACATTGTCTGTACTATTTCCCTCTAAATAAGTTGAAATAAACACCTCTCAATTGGTGACATCGCCTTCGACCACCAACAACACATTTATTAGTGCCAACTCATATTATGCCAAAACTACTACAAATTTCGTCACAAATTATAAAAAAAAATGATATAATCTCTCCTCCCATGTGCAGTTGTTTTACAATTGTAATTTTAATTTTGAGTAGTTATTTCTCTTATGATTTTTTTATATTTTTGACTATACACCTCTAAGTAACGTCTGTCAAGTTTACTATCATTTTTTAATAATTTTACTCATATTATTATTTTAAATTTAATTAATAAAAATTGGTGACGTAAGTATTAGAAAGGCAAAAATGACTATTTTTACATTTTTCTGCTGACATCAACAAATTTCGTTTGTCAGCTGACATAGTATTAGCAAAAGAAAAAAAATTAACACATGAATCCAAAATTCAGGAGTAATTGAAAATAATGAAATTTGAGAGGACCTAGTCGAAATATTGCCTAAACCAAGGAAGTGTAAGAGGTAATTACTCTAATATATCAAATAATAAAAAACTCGAAAACCATATGAATTTTGAGGAGACTCAAATCTGATAGATCTCCTTTTAGTTTGCTCTGTCCATATGATTCTTTCAATTTACACCATCCATACAATACGATGAAACTTAAACAAGGACATGATAGCTCAAGTTAAAAATGTGACAGACATGAACTTGGGATGCATGAATAGATCTGGTAGCATCTTGTCCTAATAAAATATAGAGGGAATATATCCCCCTGTAATCTTTCCTAAAGCCTCTCAATCCAGATCTGATTAATCAGTCAATCCTTGATCTGAACCCATATCTCTTCATTTCAGAACTATTCATCCAAGCAGTTCCTCAATGTTACCATAATGTCTCTGCTAGCGTGGAAGGGGCAGTCTTTTTGATTAGTTTAAAATATTTATTCTTGCACAGTCGCATTTTTTATTAGTTTAAATATTTATAATAACACAATAATTAATCATATTTCCTATTTTAATGACACTAAAAATATAAATTTTTAAGACAGAATTGCAATTCCTTACCCTTTCTTCCCTGCTCAGTAGACCGTGTCTACATATACAAGTGTGTGTGTATATATATAGCTATTTTCCTTTTCTTTCTTCTTTTTTGTTTGTTTTTTTTTCCCTTCTCACTTGATCCATATGCGTATGTATAGTGTATATATTATATAACCAAATACTTTATTTTCTTTCTTTTTTTTCAATTTTTTTTAATATTTTTCCTTTCCTTTCCTTTTTTCTTTCAAGAGCGATGTTACGCGGCATACATATATAACATTATAGTGCATGAATATATATATATATATAAACAGCTAAAAAAATAATTGAAAGGAAAGTGTTTGTTTATAATATATACATAGATAAAAAATGAAAAACGCATGTTCAAAGTTAATACTTCGTTTGGTAGGAAGGAAGAAAGAAGGGTGGACGAAAGATAGGAGGAAATGTGCAAATTTTCTTCGTTTGGTGGAAATGATACAAGGAGGGAAGAGAAAGAGGATGGATGAGTCATTCTCTCTCTTTCACAAATTTTCATCCCTCCAAATTTAGACAGAAGATAGATAGAAGAAATGCAAGACTTATTATAAATGTTTTAAATTACAAAACTTTCCTTATTTCTCCTCTCTTCTCTCTTACCAAACAAAATGAGATATCATCTCTCGAATGCGGAACACGTTGCTGGCATGGGGTCTTCTCCTTTTATCTGCCCTGTCGAAACGTTACGCACAACTGTTGCGTTCGTCTTGACCTTACTGCTCATTCGGTTTGGCTCATGCGGTGTCAGCGTCGCGAAGGAATGCACATCGTGCGCGCCAAGGTGCCTCTGGCACGCCATGTAGCACACTGCGAGTGCACTGAGGTGCCGTTGGCACGCCGTGTGGCATGCCGCTTGCCACCGGGGGGAAAGGACTCCGATCCCCTAGGCAGAGGCTGCCACACTCTCCCGACGAAACAATGAACCCCGACGCGAACTGAGCCAAAGAACATGAACGAGAGAGCGAGTCCGCGAAACCCCGCCCATTCTTTTTTCTTTCATCCAACTAAACAAAAGGAAAAAAGAATATAATCTCTTTCTTAGTAATGTCTCATCATATAAGTGACAAGAGCAAAGAAAGGCTAAAAGGAAATTATAATTCTTATTTTTAGTGTCCCATTAAATTAGAAAATATGCATTAATTATTATGCTATTATTTGTTTTTAGAGCAATCAAAAACGCGAATGTGCAATGGCTGGCACTCCTTCTCACTTATGCATAGCTTTCCATCGTGATGCCTTGCTAATATTGCAAGTTCGTGACAGCCCCTCTCTCTCTCTCCCTCTCTCTCTCTCAATTAATACACACATATATATACATATATACATATATACACACATATACATTCTCTCTCTAACATGCACATTTTCTTTCTTAAATTTGAGATCCCAAAATATTCTGAGATACCGTACAAGAGGGAGGAAAGGACTGTTGCTGAATGCTACAAAAGAAGCATTATTGCACGTGGGAGGTGCAAGTTGTGTTTTTTCTCGGATAATAAAAAAGCACAAAAGGAACGGTTGATGCGCACCACAAACAAGATATTGGTGTCACTGTTTAGCACAGTTTCAAACAATTGAATCAGATACAGATTATGAAAACTAAATCACTTTCCTACCACCTGCCTAAAGTGAGTTCACTGAACCTTGTAATTATCATTACATGTGCCAGTTAACAGGTCAAGAAAATTCTAATAAACAATTGTGTTAACATGTAGTATAACTTAAACTACTTGTAGCAACGTTGTAAAGTAGCTAAATAATGCCTACAAGAAAGCCGAACTTCCTAAGAGAAAAAAGAAATGAATATGTTTCAATAACTCTCCCTAGTAACACACCACAATTGGAAGTGAACCGCGGTGTTAACGATAACCCCTTCCTCCTCCTCGTCCACCCCAGCCCCTCCCTCTTCCACCACTTCTGCCACCATGATGTAAACCTTCCAGTACCCTGCTGACAAGTTGGTTTGGAACGGCACCTGCTCCTCGACCCTTTTTGATTGCATAATTGTTCGAACCATTAGCAGCAGCAGTAGCAGTACGTTTCTGACTGCAGTAAAAAAATTAAATCAACAACAATAAAAAAACATTGATAATTGGTTAAAAGTGTTTTAGATACATACCCAGCAACAGCAGTGGTTGATGGCACTGAACGTCTCGTTGCTTCTTTCCATGACAAGTTAATTTTCTGATCCCCAATAAATGAAGGTGATTTTGTATGCAATGGCTGAATTGCAAATTATGTTAGATAAAAACAGATCCAAGCATGAGTAAAGATGTCTATACAAAAGGCATAGGAAGGCATTCACCTGGGTCATTGCAAGTATGTTGTTGCAGGTTCGAAGCCCAATGGTCGAATTCTGCTTTTGTTTCTTCTGCAGATTACAGACAAAAGAACAATTAGATATATATGTAACTAGTTGCAAAAACGAGAGTACATATAAGCTCAAAAGAAAGAGAGAACATGAGCAAAACCCACAACAATATCCTTCTCATCATCAGTTTTAGCAGCTGCCATCGCTTTGTTGTGTTCTACCATCCCTTGGGTTAATTTTTTAATCATAGCTCTAGCTAAATCCTCAATGGTATTCAACCTGAATCATCACAACCAGGTAATGTTAACTCCACATTCCTACAAATATGTGTGTAGCGATAATGTTATAATGCTATTAAGTTGTAAATGCAGTTTAGTGCATAGTTGTTAAAGGCTCAAGGCGCACAAAGGCGCTAAGGCCTTGTAGTAATCCTTATGGGCGGGTGTGATATGGGCGGGTGCAAGAAGAGACACTAGGACGAGCTACCACACTGGCAGGCTGCAAGGTGCTCAATCCCACATCGCCTAAGTGTGGAGAAGGAGATATACTTATATGTAGTGTGTTATCTCCAAATGGCATGAGACCTTTTGGGGTAAAACCCAAGAGCAAAACCGTGCAGGCTTAGGCTAAAAGCGGACAATATTATACCATCAGGTGGAGCGGGCCGTTACAGGCCTCCTAAAACCTGAGGCGCAAGTTGAAAATAAAATAAAATTTGTAACTAATAATATAAAGCTAGCAGTAACAGTTGTTCAACAGTCTCAAACTACAGTTTAGCCAAAAGCATAAGAACATCAAACCACAAAATGAGAATACATAATATTCCAATTTCACTATTTTTTGTGATAATATGTTTTAGCAACTGTTATATGCATTAGAGAAACAAATTACAAAACATAAACAAATTAAAAGTTCATAAAAAAAAAAAAGGAAAAAAAGAAAGAGAGAAAAGAACAGAAAGACTATAAAAAGAAAATAAAAAAACGAAGCAATAAGGATTAAAAAAATAAATAACAAAAAACAGAGAAGAAGTTGCCGGAAAACTCGTCCCACTATGTATTAACTTCCAGAAAGCCCTAAATCGACTGATTGTATCGAATCTATCGATTGACTCTTTCTATTTCTTTTACTGTTAGGGACTGTATTATATGGTTAGAGTCTACCGTAACACAAAAATACATCACATGCTAACAAGTAGGGAAAAAAATAAGTGTTTTATGTTAGGCGTGCCTGAGGCGCAAGTTGTGCCTGGGGCCTCAGATGCAAAGACGCGCGCCTTATTGAAGGGGTTTGGCCTGGCCTTGGGCCAGGCGCAACTACTAAGCCTTGAGCCTGAGGTATGCCTTTAACAACTATGGTTTAGAGTGAATTGCTTGATATTAGGGACCATATTGCTCATTCTACTTGTTAAGAATGCAGCAGAAACTTAGATCCTTGTGATCCAATCCCATCACCTAGAATCAAACATGTAAAAATGATCCATCTTCATTTTGTTCATATATATGCATTGACCAATTCACATAGATACCTCAAGGATCATATCTAAACTAATAATCTTGGAAACATTCTTCTTAAAAGTCGATCGGAGCAAGGTCTCCAAGATCATGCCTAGATCCCCAAACATTACATTATTTATTCCAAAACATTTTTCTTATCATTAATCAAAAAGAGGCTCTGCACCCGACATCCACAAGTCACATTGTTTGGCCAATGTTGAGCTTCGCTTCTTCGGATGATGCAACTCATAGATCTTAGGTAGGTCAGTATGGACGTGAGGCATCTCCTCCATGTCCAAGATTCCTCTCTTCCCAATTTATTTTAAAAGTGAGCAATGATCTCAAAGCATTTAAAATGCATCTCTTTATTTTTTAATAGGGAAAAAAGAACTATCGGAGACAGCACATACTGACCTATTCAAAATGATATCATAATTGTTGCACAATTATAGACATGATATGATGATAATTATAAAAAAGAAGGGACAAAGAGCTACAGAATCTAGCATGACGTAGTTTTTCTTGAGGCTAAACAGTGGGAGTCATTTACTGTTTATAAGCAGCACGCTTAACACTCAAAGCATGATATAGAAAAGAAAACTAATGACACAACATACCTTTCTGTGAAGTCTTTATAGTACTCCGAGAAATCCTCGCCAAGCCTATCTGATGGTTGACCAGTGACAATCTTGTAGCCACATAGACTATTTGTGGCATTAGGAGTCTATAAAAATCATATACAAAAAGCATAAATCAGAAGTAATATGCATGAAAAAGGAAGAAACAGAATAGGAGAACAAAAAATTTACTTACCTTGTAAGCTAAATGGTGAAAGGTATACAACAAGCATTCGACAAAAGTAAAGTTCATTTCTTCAATCTTTCTCCGAATCATGCACTTCTGGTAGGAAAGTCGGAAAGGAAAAATGTAAGCACGGATGAAAGAAGTGTGACCAAACTCCAAGAGGAGCATGTAGTGTGAAAAAGACTCAAAAGCATAGATGTTGAATATTTGTAGCCTCCAATTCTTAACATCTAATGAATGTACATATATAGAGGATGCCATTTGCAACTATCGGTAACAACATTATCAACAGATGTAGGGGAGAAGGGCAAGCAAAGAAGACAACACAACATAACTGGCTGTTAACTAGATTAACTTAATATACAGTGTTGTGCACTAAATATTCAGTGCATCATCTAGAAAAGTACCTTTAGAATTTGAACAATAGATGGAAGAAGCTGGCGGGAATCCTGCGGTGTTATGTAAGGTGAAGATTCAGCAAGGTTCTTGAGCAAGTCTGTTTTTCGTTCTTCAGGAAGCTGACAGGGGAAACCACATTAAATCATATCAAATAACCCAGAAGTAATATTGAACACAGAAATCAGTATCAGCTAACAAGGCCCGCAAAATCAATCAAGTAGAATATATTTCATTTGCTGAATTAACTATACATAAAAAACATCAACTGAAATATAAGCAGCTTTGAAATCTAAGAAAGTACAGAATTCCATCAACATGGCAAAATATAAGCAACAATTTAATGGCCAATTCTTTGTCATGATTGAAATTTTCAGTAAGGAGTTCATCAAATAGTTGGTAAAAACTAATGTCACATACCCTTTTTTTTTTCTGAAAGGTATGTCATATACACACATTGTGAAGAATTAAATTAAAATTGCCAAACATGGAAGATTCCAAGTTCTTGAAAGTTAGCAAATATTCTTAACTGGGTATTTAGTGGACCAAAAATCATTAAACTTCAAATTAACTAAAGCAAACAGCTCAAATATTAAATATAGATCAAACAATATTAGTTAGGTGGATTAAGGATATAAATCAAACAATATTATTTAAAGAAAAATATATGTTAGAAAGATGGAAAAATTACGTTCAACACTTGCTAAATGAAGAATATACTAGAGAAGAAATCGTAAGTGATGAGCCTTATATGGGAGTGGTAAATGAGATTAATAATAAGGAAGTAGAAGACACATTAAAGAAAATGGAAAAGAACAAAGCAGCAAATAACATGCCTATTGAGGCGTGGAAAATTTTCGGAAAAATAGGAATTGATTGGATAACAAAGCTATAAAACAAAATTTTAAAAGAAGAAAGAATGCCAAGTGAATGGAGGAAAAGCACTATAGTACCAATTTATAAAAACAAAGGTGATATACAAAATTGTAGAAATTATAGAGGAATAAAACTAATGAGTCATATGATGAAATTATGGGAAAGAATAATTGAACAAAGACTAAGGAAAGAAACCTCAATATCTGATAATCAATTTGGATTTATGCCTGGTAGATCAACAATAGAAGCTATATACTTAATGAGACAATTAATAGAAAAACGTAAGAGTAAACAAAAAGATCTACAAATGGTTTTCATTGACCTAGAAAATGCATATGATATAGGATGCCAAGGGACATAATTTGGTGGGCTCTACAAAGAAAACAAGTCCCTAAAAAGCATTAAAATCTTATTCAAGATATGTATAGTGAGACGTCGAATGGAGTTCGTCCTACATGTGGAGAAAAATTCTGATATGGCTAGCACAGCCATCTAAAGAAATGGTAAGAATTTTGGAGTAGTTGGTACTCATATGTTCCATGGAGTATAACATAACCAGTATCATTATCTAATAGAACAATTGCTAACTTGGATAGAAAACAATAAGCCTTGATAAGTTTTAACCTTTTTTTTCCCCTGTAGTAATCAGGTGTCATTGAGTAGACTAAAGAGGAGCTATGATTGACAAGCTACAAATCTATCAAAACTCCTCAATCTGGGTTTTTGGTGGCCATTTCACTTTGAGCAACAAAAGTTGGCTCCTCAAGCGCTACATACAGATCCCTAACTAATAATTACATTGAAACATTTCAAAAATAAAGTTGGAAATGGAGATGTACATGGACAATTTATGACTTGTTTTAACTTATGGACCTAAATAAAGATTCCCTATGAAATCTTAAAAGATCAGTGATATAGAAACTCAATCTACATTTATCAATTCAGTGATATTTGGAAGTTCAGAAACAAAGACAAGCATAAACATTGAAATCCATGAGATCAAGGAGAAGTCTTAGAGAATAGTACCACATTAAGGTGCAGACCAAATATACAACTAATAACTATCATTCAACTGTTTATTTTGATATTATGAGGTAAGATTTTGAGTGATATTAATTGCTACATAAACCTTCTTTTTCCTTTTCTTTAGTGACAATTGGTACATAAACGGAAAACATTTACAAGAGTTACTTGTAAGATTACAAGTTAGCACTATAAAATATCTTTGTATTACTTTATCATCAAGATACAACGAAGAACACAACGGAGAGAGTAAACAAATTAGTTATGAACTCAATAAAGCTATGAGATTATAGGCTGAGTTAAGCTGGGTCAAATTCAATTTCAAATTGGCAGCATGGATGCCAATTATGAATTCAATTTTACCTAGACCACCAAGCAAAATATTTTGTAGATCAGAGTAGAAAGTAAACATACCTTATCAAAAACAGGTAGAATGTGTTTGTTCAAATAGTTGAGAAATTTGCTGCTTGATGCACCCCTCTAGAAACAAACAAAACCTAACATGAATGCATAAATCATATAATCCACTATATTGGGTAAAAATGAAATGCAGTTACTATTTTGTACCTTAAAAAAAGGAAGAGCCGTGTATAGGCAAGATATTAATCTGTCAATGTGATCACCATCTGAAACCTGCAGCATAAAGGTTTCTTACAAGCAAGATTCAAAAGTACTTAAAGAAAAGAATTCACAACCTACAGAGAATGTCTACATTTACTGCATTTAACAATCAATAATTTGGAAAAGATATATTGATAGAAAACATATGTTATCATAGTTAAATGAAAGAGAGACATTCTTTTTCCATGGATAAACGATAAACCATAGTTGGCCTTTCACAGCTTCTGCAAACTTAAAAACACCACCATCCTCAAAGTCCATTCCCACGAAAAGGAATTATCTTTTACTAGTTCAGGTAAAAGTTTGGCTGTGACACATGATGCTTTAAGAAAACAATAACAGTTACAAGTGTGCAGGAGGCACATACAAAGAGCAGCCTTGGGAGGAGTAGGGGAACATCCCTCAAAGGCCCTCCAGCAAAGAAACCCAACTCAAGATTTTTAAGCAAGAAATCTCTGGCCCTGTGAAATTCAGCAAAGTGAACCCTTGTATAGTTACTACAGAAGAACAGCAAGAAGCTACCAAAGAGACAAATTTCATGTAAATGTAAAATTTTGGCAAGTCCAGGTGACCATTCAATTCGCCAATAGTTAACAAACTCAACTTTTTACTTATCAGAGCCAACTATTAAGCAAGGGTTTCATAAATTTAAACAGACCAACCTATACAAGACAGTGTTGAGAATTCACTGCAGGTCTGATTGTGCCAAAACATGGCAAAAAATCTATGTAAATTGAAGTAGGATCCATGACAATTGACATGTGTCATAATAGTAGGAATACTCCACATAACAAGAAGTGCCAAGTTTAGCAACTTCAATTTAAAATTCATAACCTTGCTCATAAATAAAGGTACCCATCAGAGTAGGATCCTTATTTAAGAACTCTGCCTTTTCTACAAACCAAAACATCATTCTCTTTTAGAGGAATAACAGTCTCAACAAAGAAGCTCCCCAAATATTTTAGATCACTTGCCTTAATAATTTAAAGAGTTTATTTTTCCCCAAATTTAATGACTCCAGGAGTGAGACTGGCAGAACCTTTGGGTGCCAATCAATCATATCATCAACCTACTTGAAATTGAACTTCCTTTTTTTATGCTCCCCTGGTACAAGGGATGTAAAATTCGATGGAAGGAGTGGAGAAGGAAGCCTTAGAAAAAGGAAGTTGTATGTCCTTTTGTTTGGTTGAGGAAGGAAAGGGATGCTATTCAATTTTACCATTGTACTCATCTAAAGGAAGAGTATATTTTTTTCGAAGGGTGAACACATTAAAAACGGGGGAGTGAGGATTGCGGACTAAGGAGACCTTTCCATCTTCCTTACCCACTACAAAGAGAAAAGGATTTGGCAGGCCCAAAGAGAGTCATCCCTTCTCTTCAAATTCCTTCCCTTTTCCTACTTTTGAACAATTAGAACTCTGTCCCTCCCGCTTTTTGTTTTCCAACACCTCCTTTCTACCACTCAAACCATCAAGATTAATTTGAAAACATAAAACTCCCCCAAGATCAGCATATTTAATTTTACCAAGTTGCTCTTAAAAAAGGTAAAACCAAGGATATGTCATTTTAACATTAGTTATTCTCGAAAAGTATACTTGCTGCAAAATATCATTGGTTTCAACAACAAATTGTAGCAACTGACAAGCACATAAAGCAGGCTAACATAAATATTTAAGGCTACGCCATCAGACATGGATTAAGAAGGGGGCAACATGCACAAGACAAGAAGCAGGTCATGCCTCATTTTGTAAAAATGGCACAATAAACTTGAAATAAGTAATCAGAAAAATACCACCACAATGTCAACTTTCACATCATTGTCTGCAATGGCCTGGTTTTTAAAATAATAATCCACATGTCTAACAGTTTGTCGTATACAAGATGGGAACAAGCACTCACATTGAATTGTGCATCAAGATCAGCCTGTTCTTCAATAATTCCAACAAGTTCTTGCACACGTTCTGCAGTAGCATTCTGTCCGAATAAGCTCAAGCTTTTCAAGAAGTCCATGAACATTTTAAATTCTGCCCCCGTTACATCTTGCAAACTCTGGAAGAGCAGTATAGCAACTTGTTAAAAATCTTTTAAAAAAATATCACGATTAATGAGATCAAAATCAATATCTCAGCACTCTATAATGAACTAAAAAGCCAAAGGAAATGACTTGCCAAATAGGCAAAAAACGACCAACATATACCAACCACCCAAAAAAAAGAAAGAAATCAGAAAAAGAACTAAAAACCAAATAATATTGAATGGGAAGCATACTTTTTTCACCAAATCAGTTATGTGTCTCTCCATTTGATCTTGTGGCTTCAAGAGTTCAGCTTTAAGAGGAAACACCTACAATATAACATCACTTGTACTTAAGTTACAGCAGTAAAAAAAACAATATGAATAAAAATAATAATAAACACTTCACCTTATCTCTGATAAAGCATAAAACTTTTTCACGAATGGTTTCATCAGCGCTAGGTTCCTCAGAGCTTGCAATATGCTTAAACAAAACCGTTAAGGAAGCTGCAAGAAACACATACACTGAATTACATTAAGAAACAAGAAGTGGACTCCTGAGAGCTTCATGGTATATTAAATCATTGCAAGAGAATAATTTCACACTCACAAGCTGACTTATAAGTTACAACAGAATAGAAAACAATTCAAATGAAGCACTAATTGGAATTATCTCTGTGAAAAACCAAGTTGCAAAAGTATTTTCAGACCATGTAAAACTTGTTATAACTTACAAGTACTGCTGATATCCATTATCTGTGTTACATGGAGTCTCCTATTCCTTTTAATGTGTGCATGTCAACATGACAACATGGGTATGGGAATGGGATATGTGTATGACAGACATACCCAAATTAGACACCTAGATCTTCTTATTTTGACGATGAAAGAAGAAGAATAGCTAAATTTGATAGCATAGAAGGGTTTTCTATCTTCGAGATAGATGAAACCTCTCCTGTTTCACCATATTCATTTAATTTCAATTTTTTTTTTTTTTTGATAAATCATTTAATTTCAATTATTTTATTGAGTATATTTTTAAAGAATAATAGCATCATATGTTAATCTTTTACGCAGTATATTATGTTAGTGTTAAAGACGTGTCTATGCAACTGTATCCAAGTTTTATACACATTTCAATCCCAGTCCATGTATCTAATATTTTTGGATTTGGGGACGTCTGATATTTAGAACCATACCTACACCCAAAACAAGTACTCGAGTCCAAGTAACATAGTCCATTATTTAAGATAGAAAGAAATATAAAAAGAAGCCTGACAAAGCATAATATAAAGGCTCCAGCCATCCTAGTCCCCTAAATTAAGGTAGAGCAAGTCAACCATGAGGGAGCTCTCACTAAGCTTGGAACTTCATTGTTGTTGGATAAAGCACCTGACCTCACCACTTCCCAATTCAACAACAATAAGGTTGCAAGCTCAGTGCCTTCATTGTAGCTTTTTTCATTCAGGTGCTTATCATCGACATTAATTTGCAACATCTTATAGTTGTAATTCTCACCCAAAAAAAAAAGTGATTCTCACAAAATTTAAAAGCCACTAAAGGGTATTAGAAGCATTTTTGCCCTGAAGATTAGAAAATAAAACTTAAAAATCACCAATATGATAACAAAATCATGTCCCCTCCCCTTGCAACAACACAAGCTGTGATATGATAAATCCACCTATACCTCACTCAATTCAATTAGATCCTTCCATAAGAGATACGACATGATGTTTGAGGCTGGATTCACCAACTGAAGTTGGTTCCTCATGAATTATGTTGACGCAGTCCATTGCAAAATCACCAGAGAATACCCCATTGCAACTATAACAAAATTGAAGAAAAGTTTTAACCAATTCTAGTCCATGTTAGCCACTCTAAGAACTTCACCTAGTGCCTTATCCTAAGAAGCACGGATACAGAAACGGATACAGGACATGGATACAACACGGCACGAACACAGTGACACAGCAGAACCTAAAAAACTAGGATACAAACACGGCAAGGACACGTGACTAATAAATATATCTTTTTATATATATGAGGTCAACCTAACAATGAAAATTTCACAAATCATAATAATTAATGAGCTATAAAAACAATTAGTTTATCGATTAAAGAACTACACAATTGAATCTACTCCACAATAATGATAATAGTTGTTTTCTATAAATAAAAAAATTGAAATATTATATGTTATGACTGCCATATCTTATTAAAAAATTCAAAGAAGTCATCATATTTACATTTTAAACTATCTTTCTTTTTAAAACTTTCTGAAAACTCCCTAATGATATGACACGCGTGTCAGACACGTGTCCATGGCGTTTCTATGCTGTGTCCGTGGTGTGTCCAAAAATAAAAAAAATTAGGACACGTATTTTGGCGTATCCGATAAATGTCAGGGCATGTCCGATACGTGTCCGACACGGATTCTTCGACCTTTTAGGTATGTCCGTGCTTCCTAGGCCTTATCTTTAGACACCACGTACCAAGAAAATAAGGGTTTGATTAGATAACATACAATCAGCTTAGATCCTTTGTCAAACCATGAACGTGAAATCATGAATCATGAGTATATTCAAATAAATAGTAGTGTGATCCTCTTAAGCGATGTGTAGCATCAATTTTTAGGTGCTTCAAAAAAAATGAGTGACACCACATCCGCATCTGAACATGATGAGAAGAGGGTGGTAATTATTTTTGCTCTATTCTAAATAAGAATGGTAAATAATCTTGCTCAAAATAATAAATTTAGATTAGCTAGTTGGAATATAAAAACATTGATAGGTAAAACAATTGATTTGGTGAACACTGTGATCAGGAGGTTTAATGTAGCATGCCTGCAAATGGAATAAATTGAGGGATAGGAGGAAAAAAAAACAAGAAAAATTAAATATACATGATATAAATTGTATTGCACAAAAGAAAATAGAAATAACAATGGAGTAGAGATGATAATTCATAAGAATTTAAAAGAAGTTGTAGTGTTACTAGAAAAAGGAATTGAACAAGATTAATAGAACTTGTATTGAGATAAATGTAGTTAATTTAAATAGCTCATATAAACCCCAAGTAGGACTAAATGAACACACTAAAGTGTAATTTAGGAGCATGTGATGAATTAATCTAAGGGATAGTAAAAGAAGAAATTTTATTTAAAAAGAGTTAACATTAATAGTAATACAAAAAGAAGACAATGAAGGATATGAGATGGCACATGGTAAATACATATTTGGAGATAGAAATGACACTAAGGAGGCTATCAGAAATTTTCAGTGGCATATGAACTTATGATAGCAAATATATGGTTTTAAATAAAGAGACGATCATTTAATAATCTTTAAACGTGAATTAAATAAATAGGAGTCATATCGAATTTTTCCTAATTCGAAGTATATATCAAATAATATGCAGAGAGTCAACATCGCAACACAGGTCGATAATTTCTTATGTATATGTCATAAACAAGCAAAAAGAGATGAGATTAGAAATTATAAAACTAGGTGACTAAATTTAAATGGAATAAGACAAATTGTTCAAGAAATAAAATGTTAAAAAGAAGCAACATAAAATTTTGATGTGGAAGAGCCAAATGGGGATAACTGAATGTATCAAAGAATACCAAAAGAGATTCTTCAAGAATAAAAAAGAAAATCAGCTTTATCTAAGAAACTTTGGTGGTGCAGTCAGAATGACTGAATTGTGGTAATAACAAAAAAGAAATATTATAATCTCAATACAACTAAGCCTTTGTCCCAAGTGTTAATGGAACGCCCAATCCGCTAGCATCCAAAGAAAGCCTCTTAGACTAATTCAAGACACCATCATAATGGAAGCCAATCTTATAACCTATTATAAAGTAGCATATATGTAATTTGACATAGTTAACAACTCCCGATCAGGATAAATGATAATTCTTGCATTGGATGGTGTCCCGATATTAATTTGACATAGTCAATATCAAATAAAAGAGGCGACAAGATCAGGATAAAAACAACAGTAACAATTACAACAAATAACCATATAACATAAATGTTTTTTTATATACAGCAGTAAAAGTAGCAGGACATTGCTGATAAAAAAAAAGGTCAAAACAATATCAATATTTGAACTTTCCAACAATCGTGATGAAAAAGCTTACTCTTTATGTCCTGCCGCAATAAAGACATAAGGGCTTTATGCACCGCATCACGCTCCACATTTTCTCCTAGAATCACCACAAATATTCGAGAGTTCAGAACAACATTAAAAAGGGTTATAAGGAGTAAAATTCAGACAATGACCGGTATATCACCCGCTATAAGGAGCTGTGCAAGTACATCAGCAATTTTAGACAGATATTCTGGTGTATCCTTGCAAAAAAGTGGAAGTCCACGAATTGCTTGTACTCGAACCTGTAGCATTAATGGCCATTGGAATTTTAAATTGAAATTTCAAATACCAGAAATGATTAAATACCCATGAAAGCACCATATATATAGTTCTATACATATAATCGGTAAAAGATAGGACAACATAACTGATATAAGCTCATTTGGGTGTACAGATAAAGAAATGCACTTAATTGAGAGTATCATTTGTATACATATATCTAGTGTACATGAATACTTATGAACAGGGCTAGTAGTCACTAACCCCAAGCTCCTCATCCTCGCACAAATTAAAATGCTCGTCCAGAGCTCGGACCGAAAGGGTCGGGAAGTACTTGAAGAACTTGGGAATAAGCTGCGCAGCCAATTGTTTGGCCTTTACACTCCCTCCGGCCGCTTGGAGTATGCCCTCATAGTCCTTCATATTCTGTTGAGAAAATATAAAAAAATAAAACAAAATAAGCCCAACAAACCTAATACAAACAAAATGAACAACAAATAAATAACTCAAGCATTGTGAAACCTACCAATTCGCAAAAATAAGAACATATTATTGGGAGCTAACCTGTGACTTGTCTTTGGCCTCGTTGAGCCGTTCCCCGTACTCATAAAGCTTCTCGATGAAGTTCGAATCGCCAGAAGATTCGGCCATGGTTTACAAAATTTAGATTAAGCAATGTGTGTGTGTGTATATATATGTATATATATAAGCACGGCAGAGAGAAATTTGAAAATAAGGGTTTGTAAAGAGCGTCGAATTAGAATAGGGAAGGAGAGCCGAGATTTCGTGAGGTTATGAAGTGAGAGAGTGCGTGAGGAGTAAAGAGAGAGAGAGAGCGCGAGAGAGGATGAGAGGTGTAAGGGTGAGGAGTTTGCAGAGGGAGAGAATGGTGGGAGACAAGGAGAGGGGGAGAGCATTTCTATGCGGGTTAAGGAAAAGGCGGTACGGCGAAGGGCTCGTGGGAGTGAAAATTTGGGCTTTTACAGATCCATTAAATTCCCTCTCTACCAATTTGGGCCGCTCTCGAGCTCAATCTGACCTCACCATCTGTTTAGGAAGCCCACCATTACAAAAAGGTAGTGGAGAGGAAAATAGTATATGATAAATCTATATCTATATACTTAATTATATTATTAAAAGTTTCCAATTATTTTTTATTTTTTATAATATTATTTATCACAATAAATATATAAAAACATAACCAACAAGTATTCTTTTATAATTCTATTTCTTCTCCCAAACTTCATACCTAACACAAAGTCACAAATTCTCTTTCATTCCTAAAATTTAGAAAAAAAATTAATAATAATTTACGACTCCTCCTCTAACAGTGCTAGACTCCTAATTCCTCACTTAATTAGCCACTCTTAAGAATTAAATTCTATATAAACTAAATTTCACAAACTTAATAACAGGAAAAACTTTAGTTCTAAGAATTTTATATGAACTAAAAAAAATTAATTCACAAACTTAGGGCCCGTTTGGTAACCGTTTATGTTTAGTGTTTATTGTTTATAAAAACAAATTTTTAGAATAAACACGTTTGATAATTTTTGTTTTGTTTATAAATTGTATAAACGTTTTTAAAACAATACTGTTCATAAACCTTCAAATCCTAAACACCAAAATGATGTTTATTGTTTATGTTTATGGAAAAAAAAAATTTCTTTTTTATCTAAAATGGTGATTATATTATTTTAATTAAAAATTAAAACTAAAAGTGAGAAAATGAAAAGAAAAAAATTATAAAAGACTATTATTTGATACAACGATCAAAATTTTAGAACTATCAAGTGTGGACAGAATTAAAGAGTATCAATTGCCTTAAGAAAAAAATATTGGATACAATATGAATAATTACTAATATACTTGATAATAAGAAATAGTTACTTAGGGGCACCCATGCTAAAAAAAAAAAAATGAAAATAAGTCAAACATTTTTTCGTTATCAAACAACACTCATATTTATGGATAAACAAAATCGTAACATAAAACACTGTTTATATAAACACTTAAACAATAAACACAAAACATAAACGATTATCAAACGGGCCCTTAATAACAACATAAACTCTACTTTAATTCACACTTTTTTACACTTCATGTTGTATAATTATTAATTTGTATAATAATTTTAATTAAAATTATAAATCACTTCTCATCACGTGCATCGCATGTGTACTTTCACTAATTTTTAAAACATGAATTATGGTTCATTACTATTCAAATTCATTTTGGAATATTTGAGAAAAATGCAAAAGCCATTATTAATGTATTGATAATTTACGTACAGTATTTGCTCATAAGTTCTGCCTTTTCCATTTTTCAGAAACTAAAAAAAAAGTTGTAGAAACTTAAACCGAACTCCTATTTCCTTCTGTTATTTATTTATTTTTTCTCTTTTTTTGAAATTAAGAACTTCACTTGAAAGTACATTGAGCAAGCAAGGAGGCCCAACAATGAAAGGAGTGATGACATTATCCATCACTCACAATAAACAGTAGGTTTAGTCCTAATTTAAGTACACCGAGCATACATGGGGAGACCCAAGTACCCAACAGGCAGAAGCAATGAAGAAGGACTATTAAACCTTAAAAGTTAGTACACAGTAACGATCACAATTGCAAAGTGGCTAAGGAATAAAAACTTAAGAGAAGGAAAATGTTACCACAAAAGTTCAGCAAAAACAAATGACAATCCCAATCTTCACAAATTGCATGGCATTGAATTGATGCAGGGAGAACTGATGCAAAGACAGCACGAGTGTATAATATAAGCCAAAGCTCAAATTAACAAGCCCATTCTTATATATGCCGACGATTTATACACACGCATCTTTATTCAGGCCAACTTATTTTATATTTTGACCAAAGGAAAATGTTACCACAAAAGTGCAGCAAACTCAAATGACAATCCCAATCTCCACAAATTACATGTCATTGAATTGATGTAGAGACAACTGATACAAAGACAGCACGAGAGTGCAATATAAGAAAAAGCTCAAATTAACAAGCCCATTCTTATATATGCCGATTCATACACACGAATCTTTATACAGGCCAACTTATTTTATACTTTGTCCAGTAGCTAACTCTGATATGTACATTGCCGAACAGATTATGTCCAGATCAGCTACAACAGCCATGAATTCCAGCGTTGTCGTGCCCATCCTATAATTCTCTACTTTGACCTGTTGTCTCTTCACATGTGAAATGGGACCTCAGTCCAATCCAGCACTGGTAATAATCACAATCCATGAAGGGAGACTCCAGAGCCCATGGGCAAACACGGGGTATTAGACATGATTCAAACATGAAAGCCATGGTATCAGCTATTTTATGTGGTCCTGCCTCGTTTCCAAGTGCAATGGTAGCCTGCGAGCCAAAAACAATTGCATTACAACATTTGTATTTATCGATGTGGTCAAGGGCTTGTTCGCAATTTAAACACTTAAAGACTACCAAGTCAACCATGAGAATGGCAACAATACAACGACAAACAAGGAAATTTGGACCCCATGAAATGTAGATATTGAAAGCATGAGTAGCCATCAGCTTTTCCTGTGGGTTCTGAACAAAAGCTTACCTCATATGTTTTAGTATCAGGACCATGGGGAGTCATGCAGCTGTGAAGGCTTGCACCACCTGGGAGAAACCCATCCGCTTTCGCCTGAAAACAATATTATATCTATTGAAGATGTACAAACAGAACAAAGAAAGGACCTTCATATTTGAACTCCCCCCAAGTAGGGATTGTTTCCAATGCGAAACTCAAGTACATCAGCACAAAAAGCTTTTTTATACATATAAATGCTCATGACGGACCACTGCATTATGTTGGCATATAATCTTGCCCGTATAACGTGTTAATGGGCATTATGAAATCTTACTTTGGAATGCATCAAAATCAACTCAATAGTATCGAGAACAATAGTATCTCAAGCCTCAAGTCTTTTCGATTCGCACTAGCCTTTCCCCACTTTGTTATTTATTGGTACCTCTCTATTCATAAGTAGGGCCGTCCTACTTCACCTATTTTGTCACCTTACAGGTCAGCAGGGTCTGTCTCTATAGAAGAAAGTGGGCAGATACTTCCAAGTCTATCAGATCCTTCTACCATGAATGCTCTCTAACTCTCAACCTACATATATCACTGTCCTCCATTGGTGGGTGATATAACTTTTCTTTATTTTTTCACTCATTACTAAGTTAGGACCCTTACTTGATGTCAACTCTCTGACTCTCAACCAACATATATCACTGTCCTCCTCCATATTGCTAGGGTGTACTGCAGGGTGATACAACTAACTGCTTTTCTTTCTTTTTCCACTCATTAAGTTAGGACCATTACTTGAAGCGAGGGTAAAAGCTTAAACTATTAAATATGGGAATGCGAATTTGAGTACGAAAGTAACCACTTTGTGCAAAATAGTGTAGAAGGTTAGATTTGTATCCAATCCACCCTTCCCAACACCCTGCTTAGGTTGGACCAATATTGGCAATCGCCTTTTACCCATTATTGATTAGTTCTGATACACAAAGTCATGACCTTTTTCATTTTTCAGTAAAAAGTGAAAATGTGATCAGCTTGGCGTAGAAGTTACCATGACAGAAAAAGGGTACAAATTGTCACAAAGTGATAGATTACCTCATATCCTCCGTATATTAGACCCATAAATTCACTCATACAATTGCGATGATAATACGGAGGCCGGAAAGTATGCTCTGCAACCAGCCAACGGGGAGGAAAAATGACAAAATCGAGCAATGCCACACCAGGTTTATCAGTTGGTGCTGTCAGTACTGTAATATACAATAAAATCAAACCAATGCACGTTAAATATTACAAATGAACAAGGTAAAGGTCTCTCAAGGAAATGGCAACCACTGTAACAGATCCACCCACCTGTATTTATTGATGGATCACCATGATCAACCAGTACAGTGTTATACGGGCAGAACTTGCTTAGATCGTACTGCAAGCAATAGGATTTCATTCCAAATCAGATCTTGCAATATGTTAAGTATTAAATTACCAGGTTAACTAAACAAATTACATTAAAAAAGAACTGCCTGAATGATGCCAATCCTTTATCTGCATAAAGGTGACATGGAGGATTAATATTTAAACAGATACCCACCTTATATGGGATATAATTACCATGCCAAGCAACCACATTGAAGGGAGAGAAATCTTGTCTTGCAGTAAAAAGTTCACCTCCAAACTTCTGTACAATAGTGTACCCTGGTCGGGAGCTCTGCTCAAACCAGGCTGTGGGAACAAAAAAATCTCTCGGAGCAGCAAGACCATTAGCACCTACACATAATCTCTTCTTATTATAATTTAATAGTATTATAAATAGTTAGTTACATAACCTATGTCATATGATTTGGGAGTACCAAAATTCCAAAATTGTTTACAATCGCAAGTGATGAAAAGTTATGTACCTATTGGCCCAAGATCAGGAAGTTGAAAATGAGTACCAAATATTTCAGCAACATAACCACGTGATGGCCCATCTGGCAAGTTAATAACGAAACGGAAACCTTGAGGTAAGACAACAGTTTCACCAGGAGACACTTGCAACCTTCCACATTCAGTTGTGATCCACAGCCCTACATGAATGGTATAATACATATCATCAATTAATGATTCACACAGGACACAGTCATTAAGACAGAAGTAAAATAAAAATACGAAAGTCCTTCTTGAAGTTGAAGACCTGGGAAATAAAGTAAAATTTCACTTTTAGGACCTAAAATTTTCCAGCAATCAAATTACAAGTTAGAGGTTAACCTGTAAAGGGAAAATGTCAAGGAAGTATATATCCAAGATAGATACAGACGTCCAAACAGAGAAAGTAGGAGAAACAGATCATCACACAGAAGGCAGTGATGGATGGGAAAATATGACAGAATTTACCAAGAGGCATAATTTATTCACTTTCTTAGTCCATCGTGGATCACCTTTTAAACCACTCTGTCAGTTAAGTTGAAACTTCATCTCGTTTGCACATATGAAATACCAGATGCTTAAAATTTATACTTTCCAATAACACAGTTCTGTACAAGCTAAAGATGAAAATTCCACAGGTCAACCAAAGGGCTTGTAGCCCAATGGTATAACCTCTCTATCCTCAATGGTATAACCAAAGGTGTGTGTGAGTCTCCCAACTAGGGAAAAAAAAAATCCACAGGTCAATACAGATAAAAAATCCATATCAATTAAGGGTTTAGGCACTCATAATCAACTTTGCAATATTGATAGCAGTCACTTACTTCCTTTCTGGGGAACTATCAAAAAATCACCATCAGCATTGCAGAAAGCACAATCATCCATTGATTTGTTGGCAGTGTACCTACCAGTAAATAAAATTCTTCAGCCTGTCAAGCAGCTCATAGTCCCAAAATTTCCAACTACCATTCTAGTTTTAAGAGCATTAGATAAGATCAAGGATCTAGTGCTATTGTAGTCTCCTATAAATATATTACTCTTCTTTACGAAGAAAACACCAGCACCTACAAATGAGAGCAAACGATCTAGCTCATGGATTATTTAAATATGGATGTGCTTATGTTTTGAAAACAATCTTATGTGATATCTGTATGATATTCTCCATCAGAATTTTCATATTCAATGTCCTTTCAGAAGTATGAAAGTTTTACCCTGCTGTCATAAAGATAAAAATGATATAAAGAGTTTTTCTTTTTAATAAGTATATAAAAAGTTTTCAGTTGTTTACTTTTTGACACTCTCCATGAGTGCTAGGGAAGCATAAACATGTCGAAGTTTTAAAACTTTGGATTTCATCTAAAATTATGGTCATAACTTTTTATATACAATAATAATCAAACATGGATGCAATGACTAGTGACACAAAATGTAAAGATTGCAACACAAAATACCTTGAGTTTTCACAACTCTAAAGACTCATTATTGCAAAGTTGGACGGACTTTCAAGCAAGTTTGTTTCCCAAATTTCACCAAGGAAACAAATCAGGAAGAAGAAAAACTGATACTAGTAAGGTACTACACAATGAAAACTACTTTTATTTTTTTGAAAAAAAGGAATATTTCAACAATAACTAAAAAAAAATGCATGTTTCAACAACAATCAGACAAGACGAAGTAATAAGGAAGTTCAGGGTCCAATTACATGTGAATGGCATAACCATGCCGAAGGAATGAACTACCAGCCCCACATACTGTGTATAACCCATCAATGAAATCAGTAGGTGTATGTGGAATTTCAACAGGCTTCCACCGTAGTTGAGTTGGGGTTGCAGAACTGTTGGACTGGTTAAATTCGCTCACGAGCTTCCCATGACTTGGTAGACGAGGTTTAAAAGGTTCATGTGTAACAGATGGTTTGATTCGATATAGCCAACTGTCCAAATAGAGAACAACATAAATAAATCAAAAACAGAATCATCACCTAAGCCATTGAAGCAAAATGAGAGAGAGAGAGTTACTGTAGATATAATCAGTACCACATCAGATCAAAATAAGGATCCATTTAATTTTGGCAACAGAAGTTTCAAGAAAGAAAAAAATATTTTAAGGTGTGAAGACAAAACAGGCATGATAGGTTCGTCTGAGCTTCACAAACCACCCATCAGATAACTAAGTCCGGAGAAAAATATTTTTCAAGCATATAATGGAGCTTATCTATAGGAATAAAGTAAATAAAATACCATTTTCCTGAAAACAACCTACAATTATATGTTGTATGTCAAAATTACTCCAACTATGTCTTATTTCTTGAATAATATAAACAAGAGTTTAGGTTTAAATTAGTCACCATATAACTGTAAGAAGCTGTTATTTAAAAGGCAAGAAAAACTTCGTTTTGCTATACAAAATTAAATTTAGCCAAATTAATGATTTCCACTTTATGGATAAATTGCCGTGACCAGGTGAATTTCAATCAAACAAATGTGATAGTCACGGAGAGGATAAAATAAAATCCGATAACAACGACAAAACAGGCCAAGAGCAAATTTAACAAACCAAACTCTACTTGATAAAAAAAATTGATTGTCTCCACATGAATACCACTTAAAATAATCATGCCTAATAAGACTCAAACTCTAGAATGGGTCACCAAGAAAGCTACTCGTGGTTCCAAAGTATTTCAATTTGAAGAATAAGTCGCAATTTCCACAAGAATTTTGCATCTATCAATAAGCTTCAGCTGAATACAGAAATAAAACGCAGGATTCAACAAAATTATAATTAAAACACATATAAATACATGCATACAAACACACACGGACATGTGTATATATATGTGTGTGTGATAGGGAGGAGAGAAAATCGCAGCGAACCTTCGCTGGTTGAGCTTACGGGGCGCGGTGAAGGAGGTACCGGAGATCTGCTCGGCGTAGAGTCCGTACGGACAGATGAGAGGGCTGTTTTGACACCGAGGTAGGGCTCCGGCGATCGCCTCCGACGAGAAGTGGTTGCCGAAACCAGACTGGTACTCCAAATCCGCCGGGAAATCCGGACACTTGGTAGTATTGTTCTCCATTATCAGCCTTCAAATGCTCTGATCATAACAACACCAGATTGATACGGATAAATAGTGCAGCAGAAAGATAAGAGTGTATGTATGTATGTATTTTGTATGTATATATTGGTTAGCTGGGTCACCTTGGCACTGTGATCGATTTCGAAAAGACGTGTGAACTTCGTCATGATACGGACCATCACTGCCTAATGCCTATTGTGTGTGCGCCTCTGCCTGTTCTGGGTACCCGCTCCGTTAAAGACCCCGTTGGGCAGGAATGGGGTTAAGAAATAATAACTCGCGGGCTCAGAGCGGAATGGATAAGGCCATAACCCGATGGTACCCGCCCCGCCCACATTTTATATATGTATAAATATTATATATATCATATATAAAGGAAGCTAGCCGTAAATATAAGGGATAATTACCTTACCTCCCTTCTAGTTTGGCTTTATAACACTTACCTCTCTTGTGATTTGGCATATAACACTTACCCCCTTTAGTTTATACATTGGTAACAAATATCTCATTTTGTCAATTAAACTAACGATTATTTCTAATATCATCAAAATTTAATCTTAAAAGGACAATTATACTCCCAAAAATGTTGCGACTGAAGTTGGCGAGTCTCAATTTCAATGACAACTCCGACATTAGGATAGTAATGGCTAGTGGTTTGGCCGGAGCTGGGTCTTATCAGCAATGGTTTCAATGGTGAGTGTTGATGGCGTAGGTGGTGAAGCATAGTGGAGATGGAGATGGGTGGCAGCTCGACTAGAGGTGATGTCGCTACGATTAAAAGTTCGAAGTGAATCTGCTCACAGTGGTGGCTCATGGTGGGGGAAATGGGTTTACACGACTGTTTGGGTGTTGCTTGAATAATGGTGGTGGAGTTGGTGGTTTGGTGGGTCTGACTAGCATTAGGTCTTTTTGGTCGAGGTGATGACGACAGTGGAGATATAAGTTTCTAGGTGCGGCAGTGGAGGTGGTGGGTCTTGGCTTCGATTGCAGCTCGGCAGTGGAGATATAAGTTTCTAGGTGCGGCAGTGGAGGTGGTGGGTCTTGGCTTCGATTGCAGCTCTGGCATTGGGATGATAGTGGCTAATGGTTTGGCTAGAGCTGGGTCTTCTCAGCAGTGATTTCAATGGTGATTGTTGATGGCGCAGGTGGTGGGTGGTGGCTCTTCTAAAGGTAATGTTGTTATGGTTGAAAGTCAGAAGTGGTTCTACTCAAAATGGTGGCTCATGGGGGGTATAATTGTCCTTTAAGATTAAATTTTGATGATATTAGCAATAACCGTTAGTTTGATTGACAAAAGAGGGTATTTGTTACCAATGTGCAAATTAGAGGGGAGTAAGTGTTACATGCCAAAACACAGGGGAGCAGGGTCGGCCCTGGGCCTAGGTGGCCCAGGCGGTTGCTTTGGGCCCCAATTTTGGAGGCCCCAAATTTTAGTATATAAATTGGGCCTGTAATAACATATTTCATTAAACTTTTATAATTTTAATTCAAAACACTTAATTTATATACTTTAAATTTGGGCCCATAGTAACCTATTTCATTGGGCCTTATAATTTTAAACCCAAAACACTTGTCCATATACTTTAAAACCCCCTCTCTCTCTCTCTCTCTCTCTATATATATATATATATAATATACTGTTCTGGAGTCGAGGAGCTGATTATATATATATAATATAAGCTATATAACCAGCCAACCTCTTGCTCTCTCTTTGCTCAATTGCAATTACAGAAGTAACAGAAGTTTCGTGAGTTCATGGCTTTCGTTTATAGTGGTTCATGATTGATAGAATTTGCACACATTACACACATCTCTCCCTCTCTCTTGATTGGAGCACTTTAATTAATAATTTTGTCGCTCAAAATGCAAGATCACATTTACTTTGATATGCTCATGTAAAACTTTTTATATAAAAGCCCCCTCATTTGAAAGTTCGCTTAGGGCCCCTCAAAAATTTGAGAATCTCACGACCGGCCCTGCAGGGGAGGTAAGTGTTATAATACTAAACTAGAAGGGAGGTAAGTGTAATTATCCCTAAACATAAAGCATCACTTTTGTCAAGAGGTCCAGTCTCAGATCGAGAATACACTCCCACGATGCACCATGCCTGTCACCAACCGACGCTTTCCGCTTCTTCTTCTTTTTCATACGAATGTTTCTTGTTTCTTCTTCTTCTTCAGGCGAGTGTTTGTTGTGATCTGAATAAAATATTGGTATGAGTAATAAATTATATATTTGAATGATTAATCTTATCAATTTATTTATTAAAATATACTAAATCTGAGGTTGCATTTTTTTTAAGACAGTATTCATGAATCATGATTGGGTAACTCCATGATCCGATATAGGTGGGCGGCGGGCCTCCATTAAAACTTGAAGCTATATATCTCTCTCTAGATTTATACAGTATATAGCTATAATACCTTAAATATTGCTAAATATGTCAAGCATAAGAAAATTATAATTTATATTCTTGCTTTTCCCCCCAACACTCCCCACAATATTTGATTAACTATTGTTTGTTTAGTTTTTATTTTCGATAATTTACTTTGATATGTTAACCCAGCAGTATGCTATGAGTTATGGTACTGTGGAAGGCAATGTAACGGAAAAAAAACAAAAAAAAATTATAAACGGACAGGACGGAATAGTTAACCAGTTTGGGGATAAAAATGGGTGATGATTTTATAAACGGACCAAAATAGAATATGGAGCAAAAAAAGTTAAATGATTGAAAAAATAGAAAAAGGACAAAATCAAATCCAACCCAGATCACGAGAAAAGTTAAATGATTGAAAAAACAAAAAAAAAGACAAAATCAAATCAAATCCAACCCAATTTGCGAAAAAAGTTAAATGATTGAAAAACACAAAAAAAAAAAAAAAAAAAGACAAAATCAAATCACATCCAACCAGAAAAAGTTAAATGATTGAAAAAACAAAAAAAAAGACAAAATCAAATCAAATCAAACCCAAGCCGCACCACTCCGCCCGGTGCCATTCCTATGTGTGCCTTCGGCCTTTAGACGTGGGTGTTAATAGCAGGTAAAGTGAAAAAATAAATAAATGAATATCAATTACTCTTTAGTATTGGATTATAAATATCATACTATCTCTAACACCTCTAACGGAAATGTATATTATACTCTCATTTTTTTTAAAATATAATTAAAAATATTAAATTTGCAATATTATTCACGGCCAAATCGAGCGACCCACCGGCCAACCCATCTTCTCCGACGGTACACCAACGAACTCATCTTCTCCGACACACTGGCCCAGGTGGTAGTTGTCTATGTGGTTCTTTTTGCCCCATTTAAAAAATGAGAGAAATTGTGCAGAGGCTGAGATGCCTTATTTCCCAAATGTAAATCCTGTATCGCACGGTTAATGTTCATACTTCAACCAGCCTGTTTCAATACTTCGTTCCAGCCACCACCGACCTCTAATCCTCTCACAAATGGTACCAAAGATACCCCCAAGGATCCAACTACAATTTGAAACACAAATCTCTCAAAACCGTAGTCTGGTTTGGTCATTCCCAATTTGAAATTTCTAGGTTTTCATGGACAGCCACCTTCAGTCACTTATTTCTCCATTATCCTCAATCAATACAAGGTATGTATCATTACCTATCCCATCATCTAAACCATCCACTGATGTATAACAATTACAAAAACAATTCATGTTATTTTCATTCCGATTAAGTTATCTAAAACTTAAGATTCCAACTAATCGTCATCAAGGGTTCCGACACGGGTGAGGTGGAGGAAGGGGCGAGAAGGTGGACGAGGTAGTCCGGCGAAGAGAGAGAGAGAGCAGTAACAGTAGGGTAGATGTGGTTGTGGGGTGGGGGTGGTTGTGGCGGCGCCATTAGTGGACATGGGGGTGAGGATGGTGGCTCTTGCCGCCGCTGGTGCTGGTGCTGGGAATGATAGTAGTTGCAGTAGGTAGACTTGTAAAGTTGTAAGTGGATGGGGTTTGGACCGAATCCGATGTAATCTAATTCGAACTTAATTTGATAAGGATTATATAATAATTAAATTCATATTCAATTCCACAATTCGATCCGAAAAAATATATATAACTTTTCTTAAAAAAAATTAATTGTAAAAAAAATTTAACAAATAATTAGTAAGTAAATAAATAAATAATAATAATAAAATATAAAAAAAATAATAATAATGTAAATATTTAACTTTTATTAAAGAATAAAACTATAAAAAACGACAAAATAATAATAAAAAAAGAATAAAGAAAGAAATAATGATAAAAAAATATTTAAAATTATTATATTCGGATTACTAATGGATTATCGGATTGAATGTTAAATTCATATCTTAATTATTAGTTTGGATTCGGAACAAAATTCGATTCATTTGCCCCAAAAAAAATCCTCAGTATTGCTCTTTTGCAAATAAACCCCCGAACTAATAATTTATTACAATTAATGACATACCTATCACAAAAGATAATTTTATTTTTTCTTTTCTGTTAAATTCGTTATTTATTATTAGATTATCTTCATTATTTTTACTCTTATAAAAATATTAATTATACCATTTAACTTCTCATTATGGCAAACGAATAATCATTGAGTCATCCTCTTTCCGTACAACACATACAAAGAGACTTGATACCAATCAAATAATTAGTGAGCTTCCAAGAGATATTTATATAATTATAATAGCATTGAGTTTATGAATTTACCTAAGTCAGTTTATGAGCCAATAGAAAGTTTTATCTTAATTTTATTATTGGTATTAATTTAACATTACAATGGAAATGGAAATAAAATACACAAAGTTATAATTACTATTAAATTTAGCCATTTTCTAAAATAATTAACTTATTATTAAAACTTTGTTATTTGTAATAAAACTTATTATATAAAGTTTAAATTTTTTTCCGGTAAAAAAATACCTTTTTTCATATAATATACTCATGAAAAATTAATAAATTACTTAAATAAAAAATATATTATTTTTCATGCAATATATTCATGAAAAAAAATTTACTTAATATTTTTATTAAAAAAATTAATTTCAAGAATTAAATGTAAATTTATGCAAATTTGATGAAGAATAAGTCATCAAAATATTATAATTTTTTTTTCATAATTTATTTTAATAAGAAAAGTGGGTTAAGTATAATTCAATAAGAAAGAGTATTATGGTATTTAATGAGAAATAATTAGGTTTCGGGGCATTTTGCAACAAAATGTGGAGTAGATATTGAGTGAGTCGGGTATACCATGTCATTTGTATACCAAACCAATTAAAATGCATCATTCAATGAAATGTTCAATGAATGGGTCTCACTTACATTAACAACTACTCTCAACCAATATGAATGATGCATTTTAATTGGCTTGGTATACAAATGACATAGTATACCCGGCTCACCTAATATCTACTCCAAAATGTGATAGTTTAAAAGTTTTGTGTATAAAATATAATTTTGCGAAATTATTTATAAATTTGGACATAATTTAGGAATTTTTTTTTTACATTTTACCTTAATAATAATGACAATAATATATAAATCAACACGGAGGATAAACGAAATAACAGCTCGTCTATTTGAAAAGGTTAATTGAGCACAGTCCAAAACGGATCGGGAGAGAATAAAACACGTGCATAGTTTGCACATATAATGGAATATCCTATCCAAACACTAGTTTGAATGAATAATAAAAGACGCATGTATAGTTTGCACACCAATCTGTTTGAATGACATATACGGATGACATTTCAATTCGAATTGTCATACATGTAACATTAAATATATAAAGTTTCACTACACTATCACCAAAAGTGCTTCATAAAAGCAGGAGACCCATCAATGGACGAGGAATGCTAAAAATTAAATATAAAATTTATTATTTTTTAATACACCCAATTCTATACTTAAATAAAAGACTCATAGTTGACTTGAGTGTCAAAGAGCCCTCCAATCGGCACCCATCATTCTCAATCGAGTCTCATCTCCATTATGTCTTGTAAGAACACAGTGCCAAATCGGATCACAAATGCCTCTCTGTCTTACAAGAGCACAATGTCAAATTGAATCACGAAAGGATTGTACATCATCAACAATTACTTTCATTACCTCTCCAGATTTGACGCGTGTGCTCAAGCCAGGTCAGGGCATTACCAATTGAGAGTAAAAGATGAAGATGTATGGAAGACTATTTTTCGTACTCGATATAGGCACTATGAGTTTCTAGTGATGCCAGTTGGGTTAATGAATACACCGACTATTTTCATGGACTTAATGAATTGTGTATTTAGTGCTTGCTTGGACAAATTTGTTGTAGTGTTTGTGGATAACATTGTAGTGTATTCATCATCGGAAGAAGAGCACAAGGGAGTAGCCAATGAGCAAATAGTGAATTGATGGGTATTTGAACCCGAGTATTTAGGAAAAGCATAATATTTGATGGAATAATAGTGATCACTTTGAACAACTTGTTCTAATAGGAAGGTCTTATATCTTGAAATTAATTCATCAAGTTGATGATAAAATTCAAAGGAGACAACGGGTAAAAGAAATGGAGGTTTGGACTCTAAAGGGGTTTGCTTTCTATTAGAATGGTTAACCAATTTTACTTTTTATTTAAAAAAAAAAACATTTTGCCTTCCCCTCCAATGATATTTTATAATAAAATATAATGTAATTAACACATACCTCTCCTGTATGTTTCATAATTCCACTAACCTCTTTTCATATTTTGTAACTTATTCTCCCTTTCTCTAACGGTCCACAACAAATTTTGCTGATGTCTATCACTTTAAAATTTTAAAACCCAATTTTGCCCACATTTACCGATGTAAAATTACAAGAGTACCATTGTTTTGATAGAAATAACATACCTATATAGATATATATATATATTATAATTCATACATGTCTCCCTGCAGGTAATAAATTGTTCCGCTTGTAATGAATTATGTGTCTCCCTGCAGGTAATCCATTTGGCACACAACGAGCTTTGGCATAAGAATTGTTTCTTGATTACCGAAGAAGCTCAAAATATATATATTTTTAAAAAAACTAATTGATTAAAGCATTTAGATATGAGATGTATAAGTTTCATACTGTAAGCAATACATATATAGAGAGAGACCATTACGGGTGAAGAGGCATGGATGAGTGTCTGAAATGGAATGAGAACATGAATGTCCTAGGATTTGTTGGGCCATAGAATATGAACAATTGAACATGATGAATTCAACCCCACACCTTGCATCCCTTTCTTTCTCTACACTACTTCCAGCATGAAACTATGATCTATGATCCAGAAAAAATAGAAGAATCGCTCTCCAAGTTTTCGTGTGTATCAATAAATATATATGTATCATATGACTCGTATGATAGGCGACTTTTATTGTTTTATTTTGTAGCACCGATCATCCATCAAATACCAATTGGAGTAGCCTCACCTTCTTCACTGACAACCATGGCGGAGAGAGACGACTTAGATCTTGGAGTATTATTGTCTTTTCATAAAAGTTGTTTCTAACCTAAAATATGTATTTTTAAATTTATGGGCAAAATGTAACTTCTTTTAAATTGTTAATGTGTTAGTAAGACCGTAAGCTCCCTGAAATTATGAATAAAGAGGGGAGGTAAGTGTTATATTAACAAATTTTATGGAAGGTAAGTGATATTTATCTAAAATATATTAAGGGTAAAGATGTCATTTTTGTTCGTTAAAGATTTAACATTCATAGGAGAAGTTAAAGTAATAACGGCCAAACTACTCTGTAATTTGTCCAAACATCATAAAAGGGTCTCTGTAATACTGTTGAAAAAAGATAAATGAGCTTAGATATAAATATGTTATTATTTTATAAACAGACATAAAATAATTATTTTATACTCGAAGAATATGATAATATGATCAAGTATATATATTCAATTGTTTTAAAAAATATATTAAAACATATTAACTCATTTTATATTCTTTAATTCCAATTTATCTCACCTCACGAATCACTATCAATTTATTTATCTCTTCCTCATTCTAAACTAACAGATCCTTCCTTGCTATCAAATTTATTTATCTCTTAGTCTTTGGATAAAGAAATTAAGAAACTGACCTTATAACATTTTCATTCCAAATAGTAGCTTATGACAGAACACAATCATAGGGGGTCTTTTTCTCTCTATTTGATAGTTTAGTATTAATACTGTGAAAGAGCATAAGACATTTTTTTTATAATTAAAAAGTAGTTTTATTTCAAATTATTTTTTAATTATATTATTCGAGAAAAGTTTATAGAAATTACTCAGCCAAACAAAATTTTTAATTGTTTCATGCCTTTTTTTTATTAGATAACATAAATTCCTTTTCTCCAAACAAAATCAAACAAGTCTTTAACTATAAAAACATATATAACAGATAAAATCATTTTAAAAAGTTAGCTTAGCATGCAAATAGACATCCCGATTCTATAAAAAAATTGTCTCTATGTATGGGAGCAAATTGCAAACGACTTGTTTAATTATAAGGTTTTTTAAAGTATTTTATGTATTTATGTATTGACATATTAAAGATAAACTTACAAACTAAATAGTTTTAAAACTTAAGTTATTAAATATAAAGCTTACAAACTAAATAGTTTTAAAACTTAAGTTTATTTATTTATTTATGTTTTAACTTGAATAAATTCAACATTCACAATGCACACCGAACTTGTTTTCAAAAATCAACTTTTGAGTACTTCATATTCAATTAATTAAAGATATATGTTTAAACATATTCAATTTTAAAGAAGTTAGAACACTGAAAATTAATTTTTAAAAAAAAATAATTAAAAATAATTTAAACAGAGCAGGGGCAGAACGTGAAAATTCATCGAGAAAAAAAATATTTTTGGACTGGGATAGAAATTCCCCTCAAGAGTATATCTTCTCTCCACTCGAGGGTAAAATTGTTTACAAAAAAAAATATTTTATTTTTTCGATCAATAAATGATTGTATAAAAGAAAAATAAATATACAAAGAGGCCCAAAAGGAAGGCCTGCATTAACGGTATTCCAGAGAAGAAACAAAGCATACCTTTGCAGGCTATAGTTGTCAGGCGAGCCCAAGCCCAAGACCAAGACCAAGCCCAACAAACTAAGTGGTTGTGGCCTCACGTAATACCAGCAACCAGGCACTCAACTTTCTGTTTAGGACACTCGAGAAGCGGACGACGGTCTGAGGAGGAAGAAGTCGGTGATATTTGCTTGAAGTTATTGTGGGAACCTTTTGACTTCATTACTGGTACAAGATTTCTCTTCTGGTTTGTATATATAGGTTTATTTATATGTAGAGTTATATATAATTGTGCATATAAACATGTACATATGAATTTTAAGCTTAGTTAATAAAAAAAAGTAGGGTTTCTTCTTCTCATTATAAGCACTGTATTTGTGTTGGACGGGGTGGGAACGGGTGTTCTGACCATGGCTGTAACCGGGTATCGACATCCCATCTCAAACCCGGTATGGAAGATTTATAATGTATAATTAAGTACTCACAGAATATTAAAAAATAACAAGATTAATTATGTATAATTATTTTGATTTTGGACATTCATAATTTCCCTAAAATTTCATTAGGAGGAAGTTCCTAAATTAGTGTAAAATGTGTAAACTAGGAATACTCCTGTAACTCTAAGGAGTCAATTATAATATAGGTGATTCTGTTACAAAATTATAGAAGCACAGATGTTCTAGTAATACATATATATGGCTTACTTCAGTGATTTGGTGAATTGTGCATCATACCAGGCGTGCTCGAAGATGATGGAGCATTCCGCAATGGAAGTCGAGGGTGATATAAAAAGAGCCAAAAGAGCCAGAATGACAATCCAAAGAAGAATTGATGATGGTCACAACATTCCCACACAGAATAGTCTCATCAAGAGAATCATATTATCTATAACGAAGCCATCTTATACTCTACAAGGACTAGCATTCAGGAGTTTAAGGATGGAAAATCGCCACAGATTACGCTGCCTTCTACACAGACTCGTGCGAAGACACAATTGGGAAGAGGCAAGCGGTGTACTGAGCTTGCTGTTGAAAGCAACGGGCAAAGACATGTCTCCTGCAAAAAATCGCAAGTATATGGTAGGAATGCGATGGTTCTTGTTCCCACTTTTGCTCAAGTGCTTTGAGCTTTCATTTATTACTTATATAGTTATATTTATTCAATTGAAGCCTGAGAGGTCAAACTTTAATGTAGTATAGTTGTCTGACTCTAAATGAGTAGTCTGTTGGCATTAAAAAAATTTTGGTTCAAGAAATTTTAACAAGGTTAGACTCGGGCATTTGAAACTACGAATATTTTTAACAATTTTTTTGGTAGGCAAGAGAATACACACCCAACTCTCACACATACACCTGCTATTCTCCCAATGGAGATTTAAGTGTCGATCTCGATTGGGTGATCTGGGGTCGTAGGATTGTGTGATCCTAGACCCGGATCGTGATTTTGACAACCATGTTGTGAACAAAATAATGAAGCAAAAAATAGAGATCCACTAAGGGTTTCCCTTGCAATTGGCATCAATGCATTATCCTATAACCCATTACGAAATTGCTGAAGAAAGATGGGCAGATAATTGTCCATATATGGTAGATTTCTTTTAGTAAATTGTGCAGCTTTACGTGTTTGGTTTTTTAGCTTCTTAAAGCCACTCTTGTCTTCAATTCTATGCATACCAATGTGAAAATTTTCATTGATACCTTGAATTGAAGTTGGCAGGTCCCATTCTTATGTTTATGTGATTTATATTTTCAGGTTGCAATGAAGCTTCTCAAGCACATAAAAAGTGACAGTCTCAACTCAACAAAGATCCAGCGTGTCTATGATATTTGGTTGAAAAAGATTGGATGGATGAGAAATTGGCCGATAGAGGTACTGGAAAAATTCTTTATTACATGGCAAAACATTCTTTCTTACATGCCACATTGCCAAATGTTGATGTGGGTTCTATATACGACATGAGGCATTACTCGCAACAAAGTAGAGGTCCACGGTGGACTGAGTGAGGTGGAAGTCTAGGCAAACTTGAGAGAGAGATGGCAATGTGCAAGTTCACCACTGGCTCCCTTGATGAAGGTTTAGAGGGTAAGGTGAGAGAAAGTATGGGTGAGAGAGTAAGAGAGAGGGTGGTGGTTCCTCTGATTTCCTTCCTCCTTTTTTTTTTGGCCTTGGAGTATGTCATTTTATAGGCCAAATGAGAGAATAAATGATTCACACTAAGGTAATATATGTGAGTTTATTACAAGATAAGAGGGGAGTAATTATATGGCAAGGCTAAGGTGTGTAGATGTCAAATATAATAAGGCTAATTATTTACTAGGATGAATAATGTTAACATGGCCGGTTGAAATGGGGATTGGTTGTACGTGAGTCAAAATGGTCTCTCTCTCTCTCTCTCTCTCTCTCTCCACAAGTCAAATCGAGGGTCAACTTCACTACTACGGAGGAGTGGTCTGCTCTCTTAGGTCTTCAAGTCTTCGATCTTCTATTCGATGTTTATTAATGACATGTCAAGTGTCACATAACTTGCATGTTGGTCGCTTGACTTTCGAGAAATTATTTGATGGTCCTGACCAATCACAATTTGACACGCTAGCAAATGTGTCAGCTCTGTGTCAGCTTTTTTCAGATTTTTGCTTGCATGTCAACTTGTGATTGGTTGGTCCTGGGACCATGTAATATTTTCTCCTTGTCTTTTAGCTAAGTGGGCCATTATTGATGATATGCTAAGTGTCACATGGGATAACACATATCCGATACCTACACCAAACAATTTGATTATGCTTTTCTTTAATGTTCATTTTCTTCTCTCACCTCCCCTTTCCTTCTGTTGTCTCATTTGTCGAGGTATCCATCATTGACCCTTTCTAAAGTTATTCTTGATTTAATTCATAACTGCTGAAATATGTCTTGTACTAATAATCGTTGCTTTTAACATGATCGAAGGAGAAAGCAGGAGTAAATGAGACCTTTGAATTTATACATAAATAATAATAACGATATTGAAGTCATAAAATTGTAATTTTACAAGAAAGTATTGGTCCTTAAAAGAACTTTTGCTTCACTTATCAAGGCCCTGTTTGGAGGAGCTTCCTGTTCTAAAATTCCTTCCATTTAAAAGTCCTTTGAAGAATGCCTTCAATATAAGGAATTTAAAAAAAGTAAAAGCTGTTTGGTTGGTACATTTTTTGAAATTCCTTCCACAATTAACACAGTTTTAACTCGACAAATTTATCCTTAATAATTACTCTCAATAGGCAAGTTTCACGAAATAAAAGGAGATAAAATTGTCTATAAATTTTTTACTTAAAATAATTCTGGCTTCTTTCCAGAAGCAAGTTTTCCCAGCTTCCTTTGAACAGACTTTTTATGTCTTCGACTTTCATTAGAAGTCCATTTTCCTTATTTCACCAAACACTTACATTTTTTTGGAAAGGACTTCTTGGGCGTGGAAGCCCGTTTCAATCCTCCAAGAAGCTCCCCCAAACAGGCACCAAAAAAAAAAAACAAGAACTTTTGATTCGAGGAAGTGCACATATAGAGTTGACCTTAAAATTTTCCAATCTAATTCATGCCAAGTTCAACAGTCCCTTTGGCGCCACTTCAGAGGCAATTATAATTTCCATTTATGTACTTCTTACATCAGATGAGTCCCATCAATAATTGATATGTTTAAACTATTCATTAAGACAAACTTTTATGTGCATTTTTGTCATGTTGACTATATTTTTGAACTTGTTATAATTGAGCAGCATAGATTTATGGTTCGGCTGGAGTTCATTTTGTTCTGTCTTACACAAGGAAATGCTGAGGATGCACATCAGGCTGTTATATGGTATGATTTTTAATTTCATGTATGTTTTTTATTTACATAAGCTTAGAAACTGATGTTGTATTATAAGTAGCAACAGATAAAATATCCTTGCATTTAAAAGATTCAACTATCTATATAATAAAGCTATACGTGGAACTGCACTTATTCCAAAAAAAGGCTACATCTGGGCGTTCCTATTATGTAGAAATAAGTCTTAATATTTTTATCATTGAAAAGTTTTGAAAAGCACATTTATTGTACATGAATCTATTACTTCTCAACTTAACAAAGCAAAAATGGCATCATTTTGCTCTGAACTAATATTTAAAAATGTAAATTTCCCGTACTAACATTCCATACTTGGGATGCCTTTGTAATTCAATCTTTTCTGAACTCATGCTAATGGATTTGTTATTTGGTCACGATTCTAACATGAAAGTTCTATATTGCCTTTTGTACAATTCCACATGTTTGTATGAGAGGCAAATATGTATAAAGAATCAATAAGAACATGTGTCTAAAAAATATTTGTATTTGTTACAAGTCATTATTGTTGTGTAGTTTATCTTTATCCTTCAACCATGATGAGTTAGTGTTTTCATGGCTAATACATTCTTAGATGCTAGCAATTTATGTCTGCCAGCAGTAGGGATGGCAACTTGGCATGTTTTGGATGGTTTTGACTGAACCTTACCCTGCCCCGTTAAAAAATATCACGTCCCATACTCGTCCCCAACCCAGGACGTGTTTTCATCCATGATCCCATCCCCCTTCCGAGAAGTAATCTCAGAGGCTGTCCCTGCCCTGTTGTTTGAGAATTATTAATTTAAAGAAAGGGTATAGATGTAATTTAATCCCGCCTCACCCGGACTTAAAACAAGTTTATTCTATTTATCTCAAACTTGCCCCTAACCCTAAACTAATTGTGTTTATGTAAAACAAAGGGGAAGAAGAACAATAAAGAGAAATCTGAATAACACGATAATCAATATTACAGAACTGAATTGTTTGACATAATAGCCTTTACGTAGACAGAGTATAAACAATAACAACAACAACCACCAAGCCTTTTTCCCAACTACTTGGTGTTGGTTTCATGAATCCTATGTTTCCATTCCACTCTATCTAAGGCCATAGCTTCAGTCAAACCACATGCTATCATATCCTTCTTTACTAACTCTACCACGCTAACTACTTGGGGTCGGTTACATGAATCCTAGGTAAGGTCAGAAGGATGGCAATTCTTTCTAAACCAATGGAAAGAAAAGGGAAGAAGAAACAATGAAAACTGCAACAACTAAAGCAAATAGAAATGTCCCAACCTTGACAAACAACCTCAGTTCTCCTCAAGGAGGGTAGAAAAGACTTCTAGAAAACTCTGCTTTAGTGCTCTGTTGCTGCGCTGTTGTTGTTTTTTTTGTTTTTGTTTTTGTTGTTGATAATTTTGGTGCTCTGCTTTTGGCCAAGAAGAAAGTCTAAATCATGCTTGATTTTTTTATACATAGACTTCTCTTCATAATTTTTTGTACAACAAATTGCTGGGAAATGCATAATTAGTGACCATATTTGCTAAAGTTGCATAATTGATATTATATCCTGAGATGCATATTGGCTAACCACTACTTAGTGACCTGGAGTGATGATGGTTAGCCAACTAGTGCTCAGTTGCCTAGGCCTAACTTTGTTTTGATGTAGCCCTAGAGATAATCCAGATCAAATGTTGTAGTCAATTCATTCCTTTATGGTTAGAAGGTGTGTATCTGACTTGTTTTTCTGCTGGTTTACATGAATTACAAGTCTAATGACTAACAAGGCAAAGGTATCTTCTGATGCGATTGTTTGTGTTGGATCATTTTATACCCACTCCCTTTGAATGCTTCACTTAGAAAGAATTGTCAAGGGATGGTGTTAATCTTGTTATTGTTTGTTGTTAGCTGGTTCTGAGCCCAGTATTCTTTCCGTTTCTCTTACCTAGTAAGGTTCCTCATCCTTCTTGCTCTACGTTCCTTCTTTTAACACACTTTTGTATTTTTTCCAAAACAAAAAAGGGCAAAAGCAAAAGATTTTCGATAGGTTGATCGGTTCCCATTAGAGATTGGTTAATAACTATTTGAATTTTCTATCTTTTCATGATAAGTTTTGTGGATACAAGGGATTATAGTCTTAATTACTACACATTCTTGATGAATTTGTAGTTTTAAGACTTGTTCGATCAATTTTAGGTATAACAGAGAATGTGGACGGTTTGATGTTCCGGAAAAAAGCAAGCTAACCATTTATTTGATTATTTTCCTCTTTTCTAATGACAAATTCCCTTCAGATTGGAAATAAAAAATAATAATAATGTGTACTAACGTGTATGAGAAGTTTTGAAGAGCTTTATCTTAGTTAATTATGTTGGTGTTTTCTCAGCCTAATGCAAGAATGTGAATTTGGGAAGGATCCAATATCAAATATGGTCGTGGGCTTGACCTTTTTTCAGCTGTGGTATTCTTCTATTCCGAAAGAGATGCAGTGGGGGAAATTGGGTGAGTCTTACACTAGTTCACAATCAGAGATGTTGGGAACAAGATCCAACACTCCAGTTGAGAGCTTTGAGGGGCATGATGCAGATGATATTTATGAAGTTGATTCATCTATTAAAAAAGTAGATGCTCATGAAGCTGATTCATCTGTTAAAAAAGTAGATGTTCATGAAGCTGAATCCTCCACTAGATGTGATTCAAAAATCTCTGTTAGGAATGAGGTAGACATTGCTTTGGACCAAAGCTTCCAACCACAAAGCTTCTACGTGAACTCTGATAAAGACAGTGGACATGATAATTCTTCTTTTTCTAATCATGGTGATGACATGGCGTATGCTTCCATTTTCCATTCACGTGGTAAGTTTTGAAGTTCTTTTAGTTGCTTATTATTGTAATCTTTGTGTTATATGGTTGGGTTTTTATGATTGAGTAATACTTGGAAAGGGTTTTAAGAAGTTTATCTGTACTTCACTCATTTTTTGCATGCACAATAAACTAGAATATTTTGGAAAACTGTTACTAGTTCATAGTGCAATTACACATGGATTTTTTTCTTAATCTTTTTTCAGTAGGCCTTCTTGCTTTTGTTGATTTTAAGCTCTTGCCTGATGAGATCTTCGAATTGTTTGTCTATTTCATATTATTGTTTTTCTGATGTGTTCATCTCAATCAGCCTTTCCTAGTTATATATTTATTTTGTTCATTTTTGTTGTATTGCAAGGAACTAGTGCTAATTCTTCAAGCATATGCTTCTGATTTCATCAAGTTCAATTATCAGTTTACACTTTGAAGTGTTGATATTCTTGCATATGGATTTAGATTGTGTTTGATGGATAATCTAAATGGGCCTTCTAGGCGTAGAAAGCCTTACTAAAAAATGAAGGTTGTTTGGCAAGACTCTCCAGATGGGCATCCTAGATGAAACAACTTCTCTTAATTATCTTTATGATTTGGTACAAACTGATAACCTGTCCTCACTCCATGTTTTAACTACAACAGCCACCTTATATTGCCTGTATGGAACTCAATTACCCCAAAAGAAAAAAAGGTTCTTTTACCCTTTGTCTCTCACTAAGTTAGCAAATTATTTATTTATAGACAATATACCAGAATAAAATTGATATGCTTAGTAAAGTGATTTCCCAAGTAACACAATTTGAGATTTTACTCTCCCGTGCTTGCTTCAAAAGGATTCCAAGAAAAGGCACACATCAAACATCTTTTTGCTCCCTTTCAGAAGTCCTTAAAAATCCTATTACATAAAGGGATTCCATTTTTAGGAAGTTACTTGAAACAACCATAATCTTTCAATCAGATGGCAGCATACCACTCGATGCGCTAGGTCCATCCACAAGTGCTGGCATTGGCATCAAGACTCACCTGAAAAACTACTGGGAGTATCTGGACACCAGTGAGAGTAATTCTTAATACTATCCATTACACTATAAAGAGTATTTTCACAAAAAAAGTGACCATTATTGTTTTTGAAGTACTCTAGAAAATCACAATACCAATCTATATATGAAAAACAAAACGTAGAGGATGGACCAGTATTTTCCTCATTTAGCAGGCTAAGATGTAAAATATACTGATCATGCAATGCATTTTGTGATGCATACAATTAAAAACTTGTAAAACAATATGGTGATGGTAATAGTAGCGTTGGTTGTAGATTTTTATTTATTTTTTAATCTCATATATAATTTAAATAGAATTTCAGGCTCTGAAGCCAAGCCTTTAGCTCAAGTGGTTTCTTCTCATTCCCACATATGGGAGGTTGAGGATTCAAGTACCCATAGGGGCAATAGTGGGTGTGTATCTTATCTATCATAAAAAAGGAAGAAAAATAGGATTCAGGTTCTGATAGAGAGTTTAAAAGCATTTCCTTCCCAAAAATTTATTTACCTTTTGTTTCATGTTATTTCTCCGTTTTTTTTTTTTTTTTTTGTGCATTTCTTCTCACATTCTCAGCAAAGTTACTTTGATTGTGTGTTATGGTGGTAGTAAATCACCTATCTCTGTTAATGATATGCTCAAATGACAGCAGGAGAGTGGAAATTAATTCCTAAAATGTCTGTGGGTTTTGCTGAAAGCTGATTATTCTTGTTGTAAAAAGGACTTAAGCACTTGCAATTTTACATAGAGTGATAGTTATAGCAACAAATACTACTAATTTCTTTTTATTTATCTTTTAAAGTGTTTTCAGGCTTTAGAATATCCTCATTAGACTTGTTTCACTTGTTTCATGAGCATAATGTATATCAGATACTGAACTGGTATTTGTTCTCTCTAAAAGGTTTAGATTCATGGTTGTTGCCTTTACGGTTGCCACATACAAATGAAAATCTAGAAGACTTCAACTATTTGCATGAAGAAATGCTTAATGACTACTATAAGAATGCAGTGAAGTATTTACGACTTGCTCTTTACTCAACACCTCCATTATTTGAGGCCTTACTTCCTTTGATACAGGTAATGTGTATATTCATTTTCATTCAATTTACGCCAACTTTTTAATCTTCCTTCTTGCAGTGAAGAGTAGCACACATAAGGTAAGACCACTCAACACCATATCTACCAGTACCATGCCACACTATCACTGTTCATTTGCATTAGCAACTACACCACCGCCCTAAATGCTCTGCCGTCACTGTTACCTTTCCGATCGTTCATTTTGTTGAGATTGTGCATGTAAAGATAAATGTATGCAATTACTAAACTTAAGTTTCCACTTTTCGTGATCATCCTTTTGCCTTAAATAATTCCTTCATACAATTTGATTCATTGAAAGAGTTGATGGTGAGAGAGAGGAAATGTAATGATTTTGCCCAAATTAGATTATCAATTTGCTTGTGTGTTTGTAAGCATGTGTCCCTGTTATGAGAATGTGTAACTCATATTTTGGGCATGTGATACTTATCGAAAAATATTATGGGCATGTGGTACATATCATTTCTTCAATCCTTAGATTGGAGTTGTTGCTGAAAAAAGTTTTTTGAATATTTTCCATTAATAAGCAGAGCATCTTAGTTAAAATAATTTATGAGTTCCTATTTCTTCCTCATTTATCTATCAATGTGGCCTCCGACCCCTGAGGCCTTTCAAATACCACTTTTCCTTCTCTACCTTTTCTTATATTTATGTAATTTTTCCTTTGATGCTTAAAATAACAAAAGGAGGTTTTGTTGGATGGGTGGTGTCATATTAATAGAGGGCAGTACAAAACAATATGCTACATATGAGCCCCATAAAATAACAGAAGGAGGTTTTATTGGATGAGTGGTGTTATATTGATAGAGGGCAGTACAAAACAATATGCTACATATGAGCCGCAAAAAATTTAAGAAAAACATCAAGAAAAGTTCAAAAATAATAGAAAAACACTGGTCCATAAGATAAATATAATATACCATCTAACACATGACATTGTCTAAAAAATGTTGATATAGGTGCTACCACACTAGTTTACCTATGTTAAATGGACTCGGGTACAGGTCAAATCCCTAACAGAAGGACACATGGACATTGCTAAATATTCATTTTATTTAATATTTTTATTTTATTCTTTAGAGTAAAATAATGTTTTTATGTAATATAGTGACCATAATAGACATTTCACTCATTTGAAGTAATAATGTAATAAAATGGAATTATTGAATGTTTTTTAGGTGTATGTCCAACCAAAAGTGTCGGACACATATCCCATACCCATGTCCGAATAATATGTGTCGGACATGGGTACTTCACCTACTTTGGAAGAGTCCATGTAACATGTAGTTTACTACTACACCACGTGGTCGGAGACATACACAATACATGAGCAACACAACCCATTTGACTGTGATGACTCGCAGGTCACATAGAGATTGTGCTTTCTTTGTAATGCATCGAGTTGGCCCTCTTCAACTTGGTTGAGTCAACTCAGATGGCCAATTCTTTATGTTGCTTGTAATTTAAATAGAGCAAGTATTGTAACTCCTTCCTTAATTAAAGTTGAATGTGGATTTCTATAATCGAGTCATTTTGCTTACTTTGCTAGATACTGCTGCTTGGTGATCAAGTTCAGAATGCCCTAAAAGTGCTGGAGAAGGTCGGTCGTAATTGTGACACAACGCTTCCTTTAAGGTATATATATGTATATATGTATATATTGTGCGGCTGAGTTATTTCTTGTGTTCGGTTGCTGAGGAAGTGAGGGGATTTTGAAGGAAAAGCAGAAAATATATTCATGAACAGAAAGAAAACATTCATTTGGTTGACTAGAGGAATAAGAAAAGAACTAGAAAATAAGTTTTTCGCTAGAGGTAATAGAAGCAGCAGTGAAATAGGGACAGCAGCTGTGATAGGGTACTAAAGCTGTTCCAGTCGGTACCCTGTACAAAGAGGGCCCCTTCCTTACACTTGACTTAAACCATCTTTGGCGTATCCTAAGTCCTGAAAGAATTCTTTTCCTGATAATTGCTACATTATGGCAATATTTAAAGATTCTTCAGTCGAAACAGTGTGGTTGGTATTGTGAGAGATGGGGTAGCCATTGCAAGGTTTTTAAATAATGGCTGTCACACTGTGTAACTGACTGTTAGCCCCATTACATAATGGACACAGTCATGATGTTACTTTTATGCACTGATATATTGGTGTGTGTTTTTTATTCACGTACACAATGGTCCATAATGGTGCCCTGATAACCTGCAATAGTGCCCTAACAGCCTTGTTGGTGGCGTGATGTAAATACCCAGCTTTTTCATCTTCTTACTTTTCTTCCCCTAACAACTGAGAAGTTCTCCTTCATAGTAGCATGTAACTTAATACTGACAAGATCTAGCCTCCAAAACTTAAAATACTCGAGACTTAAGCTTCCAATTTGTATCAAGAGCTTTCAGGACTTGCCGGTAAATTTTAGGTTTTGAATTTTTTCTAATTTCTCACTCATATCTAAATATCTAACATTAAATCATTGTTTGATGTTAGATCTAAAGACTTTGTTCTTGGATCTTGCTCCAGTGCTTCAGATCTATCATCTAACCAAGTATTTTTGAAAATTTCATTTTTTTCTCTGTATAATTATTAGATTGTGTATACTATTTATTTATAGACTATTAGTATTTAACTGATCATAAAGTTGTTGATATCTAAATAGGAATTCTTTTCAACGTACTTTATTATTTATTTTCACATTGAAGTGCGTTTGTAATCATAAATCAGTGAATGTAACAATTTTTATGCTTTTATTGTCAACAGTGACTTAAAGTTCAATGTACTGGTACTACCCATATTAAATCATCTTTAATTATTTAACAAATTTCAATAAGAAACATTTAAACCCATAATTTACCGTATTTTGGGGTTAAAAACATGAATACCAATGCATTCTAGGCCAGGTTGTACGTTCTTGGAAAAAATTAATGCCACAGGGACCGTTATAGTCCTATAACCCATTGCACTTTGTGTCCCTTTATGGCAGAAGTGTTTCTGTTACAACAGCATTTCTAAAACCTTGCAGAGACTGTGGTGCCAAAGGTAGCAATTGAGTTCGCAGGATGCTGGTAATAATGGTTCTACAGAGAAGTAGTGGAAGTGTGTAAGAGTTCATCCTAGCATATTAGTAACTTAATTGATGCTCTTATTATCCCTCTTTCCTGGCCTGCTAAATTTACTATCATCAAGTTCCTTACTTCTTACCAAAAAAGATAAGAACATTTCTTGCTTTAAGATTTGTCTATGTACCTTATCTCGATGAACTGGAAATAAGTTTATATTTAGTTGACTTTCTCTCACTTGCTAATTATTATTTTTTTGTCAAGGGCTTTCTCTTCATATTCTTCTTTTTTCGACATATGTGCCTGATCACTAATTCTGGCAGCCACTTAATTCTGTAAGAATGTACTGAAGGACAAAGGCATTGCTGGTGTGTACTTAATCCTGTTAGCTACAGGACTAGCTTTAGAAGCTGTTATCATAATTAGTAAAATTAACTGAATTAAGAACCATTTAACAGCAGTAGATAAACCCTTCACAAAATACAAGACAAATTTAATTATTTCAGTTTTTGTAGTTATTGAGAACAAAAGAATTATGGAGGAGCTGAATAAAGCATAAAAATGTATAAAGATGGTATAATTAGAGATAAAATCGTTGATATTTTTTCATGGTCATTGCCAAACCTACTTGCTGTGGCTACCTGGTGCTTTAAATGTTCTTATTAGCTGTAAAAGCACAGATGTAGACCTGGTTTTAATTTATTTTTAATGGATTTTGTTGTGCAGATTGAAAGCCAGTATCTTGGAGCAATTTGATAGAAATAACTTTGTCGTGCTTTCAACCTGCTTTGAGGATATTATGAAGAAGGATCCAACATGTAGCCACTCGTTGGCAAAGCTCGTCAACATGCAAAAAAATGGTACATGCTTGCTAGAAAACTTGATCTTGCACTATTCTGGTTGATATATATATATGTATGTATGTATGTATATATTTGATTAAGTAAAATTTATCACTAAGCACTCTGCACTCAGTGAAGTGAACATATCCCCTTCAATCTGATCTACAAAAGACTTGGCATCAACCTTGAAAGTCAAATAGAGACAGGAAGAGCCCGCTACTCCATTTCCATTGAACATTGCAACAACAAATGATTAATGTCTCTTCAGTTCCTTTATGCTTATAACACCACCTAGGGAGAATCTTCTCTAACCAAATAATCAATTTCAATATTTCTCAACAGAGGCCATCCAAGCAATGGAAGTCACGTTTGAAGGAACTTTTACATTGCAAATCCAAGCAATGGATTTTTTTCTATTTCCATTATATACCTATATTTTTATTAAAATTCTAAGATTGCCCCCACTAAATTATTTATAATTCAGTAATTCATTGTATATACTCGCACCCGCTAAAGTTTTAGGTCATCAAAAAAGAGTAATCAACTCTCTCTCTTTCTCACCTTGTCATTGGTAGTGTCACGTTCACTCAACTTTTTTGTTATTTTAGTTTTGCATGTATCTTTTAATGATTGTATAAATGCTCCTACAAAATTATAAAAATATCTTTAGTCTTAAAATCCAACATAGAGACAAGAAAGAGAAGGGAGGAAGAAGTATGTTTACGCAACTCAGTGACTAGGTTATCTAATAGTTTGTGTTTCTTGTTTGTAATTTTTTTTATACAAGAAAACATACCATGGCCGAGGCATATTTAATTATAAATATTAAGAGAAGTATATTTAATGACATTGAAAATGAGATATTGTCGAGAAACAAGCCCCCAATCACGTACCACGAAATATTACGATGTGATGAAAAGTAAACATGCATGAAAAAATTTGCAAAAACACACCAAGAATTATATGTGGTTCGGCTAAACAAGCTTACGTTCACGGGGAGCCTGATTTCACTATATGGATTGTAACAGTACAAGTAGAAAGATTGTATTAAGGGTACGCTCAACTCTCAACCCTTAACCCTTATACACCCAATCTTACTCAGGGAAATCACAAATACTAAACAAGAATTCTCTCTCTTAGTGTCCTCTCAAAAACAATGAGAGTATTGCCTCTTCTCTTCTCACTTGTCTCGACCTATAACATTGGTAACTATTTATAGAGCCTAAAACCCAATTCCTTGGTGGACAAGGATTACAATTCCTTAGAGCCATAGACTTGCCTAACAAGAACTTTCCTTCCTTGAGACCAAGACATGTCTACTAAGAAATTACCTAATAAGATACAACTCTATAATAGAAACCTAATCACAATAGGAATTTGAGCCAACCCAACAGATATTGTCATCGAATACAATTATGAATGAAGATATTATCAATTAACATTTACATATTTGTATTTATTATCTTTGTTTTAAAAAAAAATTAATCTTATTATTTTTCAACACCACCCCGACTGAAAAAAATTTCTGGATCCGTCACTGCCAGTACTCTACTATGTCAAGGACACTAAATTGCATTTCTTGCGGTCACTCTCTTATAGTCTGCCACTATTATCTCCCTCTCAATTGCAATCAGATAAAATTTAGAAAGAAATCACTTAACACCCTATAGCGACACCACATATTCAAAACCTCACGGGTTAACTGCAAAAAACCTCCCTCAACTATCATTTTCTTGCAAACTGCCCCCTGTGCTTAAATTTGCCCCCCTCAACTATTGGAAGCTTGCAACTCACTACACTCCCCCTAACTTCCGTTAAGAAGTTTAATGGCAAAGTGTCACGTGACACACACGACTTTAATTTTTAAAAAAACCCCATTTTACCCCTTTTAAGTCAGAATTAACCTTTAATTAGGTGTCCCCAATTTGACCCAATTGTAGATCCAGGGGAAAGAATCATTTTAAAACCCTAGCTCTCATTTGCTACCGAAATATGAATCTTTCTCCCCCCTCCATTATCGTGACTGGAAGTTCCATAGATATGGCATCTTCATTGCTTCCCACTTTCATCTCTATGATTTTTTATCAACTCAATTGCAATCATATAATATACACAGTTTGTTTCTAAATCAGTAACCCTTTGTGCGATTTTCTTTCTTAAATATTTAACTCTTTTTTTGAAGCAAATAATTGCCTATTAATTTCAATGGCTTTAGGAACAATACCTTCAGGGTTTTTCAGATATGGGAACATTTTTGTTACTTTGGTGGTGGTGGTTGTTGTAACGGGGTGCTTGCCCTCTGACCCAAAAGCTTAAGTTGTTGGGTAGTGTTGCGTACCCACCAATATAAACCTATGACTTTCCCCATCTGGATCCGATGTAGGACAAGAACCTATAACATTTCCCCCCACCTGAACTCACAACGCCCCTGTTACGGTTGGACCACCCTGCCTACTCGAGTGGGGCCCGGATTCCTTCCGACCGAGCGCTTGGCGCAACACCGGATCGATGACTAGGTCTGGCTCTGATACCACTATAATGGGTCGGACTCTTGCCTCTGACCCAAAAGCTTAAGTTATTTGGTAGTGCTGCATATCCACTCATATAAATCCATGGCTTTCCCCATCCGGATCCGATGTGGGACAAGAACCTCTCTAACAGTTGGGTTGTTGAAGAAAATGGTGGGATTGGGTTGTCGACACAATATAACCACGTATTGGATTTTCTTTTTCAATTCAGCACAAATGATCATTTAAAAAAAAAAGTTTTACCTTTACAATTCTTGATGACCCAATCCAAATACTCTTGGTGCGAGTTGGTTTTTCAGAAGCAAGGCCGTTGGCATGAACTTCCTTCCATTGCAATAGATGATTAAATCTCTCTTTTGTGTCACTATCTGTCACTATCTTTTTCTCTTTCCAAATTTCAGCACTCACATCTCTTGGGCAACAATTTTCATTCATGCATTCATTCACTTTTCCCATAAAATGCCATGTGATGTACATAAGCATTTGAGTCCAAATTAATTGGCTGCTTCAAGGTCATAGTAACTTCTCATACACCAACTGACCATCAAATTGAATATCTTTGCATTGGTTTAAGACACCAATTGGCTACCTTTTCATACACCAATTGATCATCAAGTTGAATATCTCAAGAGTTTCATTAGACCTGAAAGTGGGCCCAGAAAGCTTGGCTGCTCTAATACTAAGAGAGAATCATACATTCAATTATCTGTGTATTTGTTGTCCAAACATCACTGTGTACATCACTTTTGCATCCTTAGAACACATGTTTTACACTTCCATTTTACCAATAATCTCACAACAATCCCAAATGAAAAAATTCAGGAAAAACCAGTAAACCATAAAAAAAACACTACATTTTGATTAACACCATGAAACTTGATAAAATAAGCAGTAACTTGTTCAACATTAACGTGCCAGCGCAGTACATCACCTCATTTTTCAAAAATAAGCAGTACTTGTCCTTGCATATTTCAAAAAACAATGCCCTTACATATACTAGAACCAAAAAAAAGCATGGCAGCAACAAACTCCAAAATCCAGTTCAGGAATCATGGCAGCTTAAAAATCCAAAATAAAGTCCCACTTCATGAACCATAGCAGCAGCAAAACACCTGTGACAGTTTGCAACACTTTTAACTTTTAGATTGCTGTGACAAAATCAGCAAGTACTTGAGCAGTTTAAATTCAAAGAATATGCAACTTCTACCACAGGAAATTTTACCAATCAGTGAATCACATTCAGCGACTCCTGGGTACATAGCTGTGAGTAAGGGATATTTGGGATCCAAATATAAATCCAAAAAGGAGAAAAAAGAAAAAAGAAATCATTAGTGACTCATTGAGAAACATGTAATTTAACGATGAAGAAATTAAGTAACAAAGAGTGCCAAAATCACCTCCACTGGTAGTCTTGGAGCTGAGGCTTTACCTCTTTCCATCATTCCTCTACCTCCCCTCCCAATACTACCACCTCTCTTGCCTCTTCCACCTCTGCCAGCAATGTTAATTCTTCACCAAATACATGTTCCCTACGAATATGGGGTCTTCCTCCTCTACTAGCTGGTAGTAATGGAGGTGGAGACTTTTCCTTGCAACTGCAGATATTATGTTCCATTCGGTTACACTTGGAACACCTTAAATGTAGACTTTGTTGACTGATCTTATTTGAACTTGAAGCTTTATCGGGGGCCCTCTTCCTAAGCTTCTTTGGCCTCCTTGGCGGATTCCTTTTTCGAGGTGGAATTATAGGATCAGCGTTGCACTCTCTCTTGAGATTTCTCATTAACATAGGATGGATAATATGACCATACGCCCTGAAATAGGTTTCCCTATGGTAATAAGGGTCAACAAAGTCCTCAACCACTAGTCTACTGAACTTGATACAAGCAATTGCATGGTCTCATATGTATGATTTCCAGCATATGCCACATGACATCGTTTTGCTTGCTCCTTAAGCTTATCCAAATCAGTTTGAATTTCGGGACATAATAGGCCTTGGTTTTTTCCCATCATCTCCCTATTTTCTTGGCATCTCTTCATAAGCATTCGGTGAATCATTCTCAAACATACATATAATTGGCTTCGCCCTTGCCTCGGTGATGTACCCATTCCACGACTCACACATATTGTTGAGACCTAGATTACATTTTGACTTTCCCGTATATTGAGACCTTGACCAAAACCTTCCGGGAAGTCCTTAATGACTTCCATATGTCTATTAAAGTCCATAGTAGTGTATGCTGAAGCTGCTGCCCACGTCTCCTCTTTTAACTCATTTCCCTTGAACTGTTTCTTAAAATTTTCATACATATGACGTACACAGAAACGATGATCACATCCTGGTAGTAGATCCTCAAAAATTTGCACTAACCCCTGAATTGAACAAAAAGAATATGAAATTAGTTTCAAAAGAAATTTCAAAACCAATTTAATTTAATGTTCTCATAAAAGTCAACTACCTTTTAAAAAGCGTATATATGATCATACCTTTGTCTGTCAAGTATCCATGTAAATTCTCATAAGGACGAACTAACTCCAACAGTTGTGTAATAAACCACCACCATGAATCTTTTGTCTGCTTCAACAACTGCCACAGCAAGAGGGTAGAAACTATCATCTCTATCTCTCCTAACGGCACTCAGAAGATGCCCCCCAAATAAAGTTTTCAAAAACAGCCATCCACACCTTTGAAAGGTCAGCAACCATCCTTAAAACCTCTCTCCACATAGCCATTAGAGAAAAGAACATCCTCTTGAATACAGGTGGCCTATCAATTGTTCCTTCATACGTAGAAACATTGGCAACATTGTTGGAGCATGTTGCCAAAATGAGCTGACAGTAATCCCTACTCCGAAATTGCTCCTCGGCACTACCCTCAATCAACTGTAAAGCCTTCATCTTCATCCTGTACATTTTGTGGTAGGAGACATCAATATCCAAGTCATCTTCTATTGCACCTTTGATTCCACCAAGCTTCCAATTAGGATCTCTTCTAAATCGATCCACATATTTGTTAGCAAAAAGAATACGAAATTACGTGGGAACTTTTATGCTCCCAAACACAATTATGCACATTATTAAATGTCCTAATCTGGAAAGTCCCATCAGATTTCTTCTTCAATGCATGAATCCGCCACCCACAATCTGACTCGCAAACGGCAGTGACCCTTTTACCTTCATTTTTTTTTTAACTTGAATTTAAACTTCTTTTTAATTGATTCAAGCCTCAATGCTTCTCTAAAATCTGCAGCTGAATTGAATGTCAATCCCTTACACCCAAGTCTCTTTCCACATAAAATTTTGGGTAGCGATATGATGAGACAATTTCATCATCATCTGATGAGCTATTAAGACTCCATAGCTCATCACTAGGAGCATAGACAGATTTAACCTCCAAGTCATCAAAATAATCAAAATCAAATCCTATATGGCTTTATCAACTTCGGGTCCAATATCAACCAGTGCATCAACCTGTGCTCCATAAACTCGTGATTCCTCAACAAAGTGATATTGCCCCTGCTCTTCATTCTCACCAGCTGCTTGTACCTCCATGTTAGGTGCAATGATGTATAACTTGACAACTGAGCAACTCTTAAACACTTCAAACATCCCAAGGACGTCTCTATCATCACGGATATGCTTTAGTTCCTCTAATCCATCTTCACCCATTGGCATTCTACAAAATGCATTGCTCTTAGCATCTAGGCCAAGTTGCACAAACATGGATTTCAATTCTATATGCGACATAAGATCCAGATCCACATTTTCATATTGTCAACAGAACCTCCAATGTAATTATTTCTTTCATCAAAGTGACCTCCATAATGCATTTCAATTGCATACTTGTCCATACATTAAACAAAAGATTAAAATAATGACAACATTAGACTAGATCAGATATTAATAAAGCTTGACTAGGAGCATTAAAAATGTATGTGCGTGCATGACATTCAACTGGAGTATCTGATTCCAAACAACAGGAATAACTGGAGTATGCATGACATTTCGTATTAAATGCTTTCAGTGCAATTCATTGGATCCAACATTGAATAATAGAGTCAATGTTTTATTTGGGGACCCATTATTCAACTGTAGAATAATGGGATTCAACAATTTGGCTATACCTGTGATAACCACTCGTTTATGTTGAATTTTGTCGTGGGATGTCAGAAAAGGGACCACTAGTCCACTTTCTGCTACATAACAACAAACAAATAACATAAAAAATTCCTGGCAATACAAATGCCGAAAAAAGCCCTATTTTATTTATTTATTTATTTACAGATTCTTAACCTACTCTAGACTGTTAATTTACCTTTTTCGTATACTTAACACACTGATAGTAGGGCCAGTATTGCTTTCTGTTGCATAAAAAAACCCTAACTTTGTAAGCCGAATACACCTAAGTTTCATAATCAACTGTACATACACCTATATATATATATTTCATTATTTATGTTATAAAGAAACAAAAAACCATATAGAAAAAGAGAGGTGTTGTCCATACCTGTGATTGTTGAAGGTTCGGTCTAACACCTGCAATCAAGAGAGGGGGCGCCGCAATGAGAGAGCAGTGATAGAGAGAGAGGGCAAGACGAGAGCGTTATCTGAGAGAGGGAGCGAAGAGAGGGAGAGAGTTAGCGTTGGAGAGGGGAGGAGAGTATACAGTGAGTGGGGTTAGACAGATGAGAGAGGGTCTTTGTTTAGGTACAGATATGTAAATTCCATTGTTTTTTTTATATTTAAATTTATTTTTTTTACAAATTAGTAAGGTCAGTTTTGTAATTTTACCATCATTTAACTGTGTATACTAATGGCAGTTAGGGGAGCGTAGTGAGTTGCAAGCTTCCAATAGTTGATGGGGGCAAATTTAAGCACAGGGGGGCAGTTTGCAAGAGAATGATAGTTGAGGGTTTTTTTTGCAGTTATCCCAAACCTCACATTTCCATTTCCTAACACAAAAGGCTAGTGTCCTTTTAGAACTTCTCCAATCCATTTCAAATATCTTTCACAAACCGACCCGATATCATTCTCCAAAACTGCAAGAATTCCAATCCCCTGTCTACCTCATACTTCTGCTCCACCACCTTCGACTAAATACTATCCTTCCTGATTGCAAACCTCCCCGACCCAAAGATTTTCTGAAGGTTCTAAGGCTCCTATACCTGAAATACGCTTTCTTAACCAGTTGAAAAACTCTATTTCAATCCACAAGATTATATTTAGGTTTATTTTGGAAGCCTTCTCAAAGGAAATCCTTCTGGAACTCCTCCAACCTCTTCCACCAGTACAGGAATGGCAAAAATCGATATAAAATAGGTAAGAAAATTGGATTACATATTCTTCTTGAAGTAAGCTCCCTTCCCTTCCCCTTACCGAGGAAAATAAATAAATAAATAAATTTGAAAACTCCCTTCCATTTGGCAAATACTCTCTTTGAAACAGCTCCACCATTCGCATTCATCCCACATTGAGGTGAATTTACATGATAAGCCATGCGGGGGTCCAAGATGAACTATCATGAAGGTACCTGCTCAAGATTCTTTGCCAAGGGGATAAATGTTTTCCACTTCACCCACTGGAATCAATTCACTCTTTCCAAGGTTCACATTGAGGCTTTAATCTGTCTCAAAGCACAACAGCATGCCCCTTCAATAATGCTCTACACCCAAGCTTCTCCTCCGAGGGAATAAATGTTTTCCTCTTCACCCACTGGAGTCAACTCACTCTTCCCAGGATTCACATTGAGGCCTTAATCTGTCTCAAAGCACAATGGCATGCACCTCAAATAATACAGATGCTTCTTTTCGACCCCACAGAAGATCAAAGTATCAAATGTGAGCAACGGATGTGAGATGGAAATACCCTGGCTGGACCCAGAAACCTGAATTATCCCTCTCATACAGCCCTATCTAACATCCAATTAAAAGCGTCCATCACAAAGATAAATACAGAGGGGATAAGGCATTCCCCTGCTGTAGACCTATTAAGCTGTTGAACCGACATACCCATTCACTAAAATAAAAAACAGAACCTACAATACAAGCCTCCATCCACCTTCACCTGTTTCTAAATCTCATTCCACATACAACAGAAAACCCAATCTGTATGATCATCAGTGTTCTCTATATCTAGCGTGCATATCTCACCTATCTCACTACTTCTCAGCCTTGAATTTACACATTCATCACAGACTAATATCGCATAAGAAATCTGTCTGTTCCTTACAGAAGCATTGAGTTTCTGACAGCACGCAATTAACCACCCTTTTAAGCTTCAAAATGAGAACCTTTGCCTACATCTTATAAAAGGTGCCAATCAAGCCGCTAAGTCTGAAATATCTAATGTCTACTTGAACACCCTTCTTTGGAACAGGAGCATTTAATGATAAGTTAAGGGTCTTCCCAAGATACCCCTCCTCTAGAATTGTGCCATTGTAGCCATCACATGACCCCAAACTGCATCCCAGCCGCTCTGAAAGAAAGGAATGCAAAACCATCTGGACACATGACCTTATATGCCACCATAACTTCTTATTGGAATGATTTTTTCAACCACACATATTCATCCCTCTTATGGACTAAAAAAACTCCATACTATTTGTACTTGGACAGGAGCTACTTGTTTCAGTATAATGCTTCATATATAACTGCACGATTCATGTTCTCATGTGCTCTTCCCTACTTAGCTCCTCGGGGTCCACCATGATCCACCTTATATTTTCTGTGACGAGCATTTTGTTAACCTATGAAAAAAATTGAGCTATTACCCATTCGTTTAACCATACTGCTGTAGACTTATGCCTCTAGCTGAATCTTTCATGTTTGAAAACCTTCCAAGCTCCTGGCTCTGCTCCACTCTCCTTATTATCCCCTCTTCTCGCATCCTCCTTCCTATCCAACTCCTTAATCGCAGCCAGCAATAGGGCCTTCAAAACCACTAAATAGCATTCATTTTAAAACAAAAATAATCAATGTTCGTTGTACTTAAAAGTTACCATTATAGTGTCATTTTTCCAATGTTTACACTTTTGAATCTGTAATTTGCAGGGGATTATAGCCATGAACAATTGTTGGAAATGGTAGCTTTGCATTTGGATGCTACTTATGCAGATTGCAACACATGGAAAGAGTTTGCTTGTTGCTTCCTAAAGCTTTCTCAATGTGAAGAAGATCGAATGTCGGTGTGCCTTGATGGAACTGGAGGTGGGCACAAGCAAAGGTACTCGATTCGTTTCAATAGGATGCCACAAATATTTACAAATGGAATTTTAGGAAAGACTTGGAGGTTCCGCTGTAGATGGTGGTTGACACGTCATTTTAGCCAGAACATACTTGAGTCAGAGCTTGCCACAGGTATCTTGTTATGTTCTATCTTTAACTTGGGTATTTCTCGAATGGTTTCTTTTGATCCAATCTATGGATACGGTTTTTGAACTCTTTGAATTCCTTGAGAAGTTGATTAGTTGTGTTTAAGGTAGCATCATGTCACAAACTGCATGACATGTTCCTAGTCCCACGTCTGTATAATGGGTGGTCTTGGGGCTTTTTAAGTGGGTGAGGGGAACCAAAAATGACTAGTCCTTTTGGGCCATTGGCCCTATGACAATGGTATCAGAGCCAGCAGAAAGCACTACAATGTGGATTGGGCAGATATGTTGCGTGCATCATGTGCGGAGGAGTGAGTCCCCCTTGCGAGGGTGCTAGAATCTGGACGGGGAAGCCTATAACAGACTTGTGGATGTGTTACCCACATCAGTTGTGTACTGGGTGGTCTTGGGCTTTTTAGCTTTTTAAGTGAGTGCGAAGTGTTTCACAAAGAAAGCAGTCTTTTGGTAACCATTAGCAGTAAATTGTAATTTTTGTTTGATTAAAGCATAAGCCTAGTTTAATCCAATTTAATCTACCACTTAGTGGATTGGTTCAATTTGGTTTGCTCGACTGGGTAGGGTTTTGGGCAGGCTCTGCCAATAAGCTGCTGGAAACATGAGTTCCTTGACATTGACTGTGTGCTGCATGTGGTTATTTTCTCAATTTCAACAGAAGAAAATGTGCTACATGTAATGACACGTTTTCGAAGAATAAGTTTATTAAGAACCACTCACTAAAGCAATCAATGCCTTTTTACTATGCAGATTTCTTCAATCTATCTATATTACGACCGATGTATTGATAATTTCTCTCTCTCTCTCTCTATTAATGACAGGTGAGTTGCAGCTCCTAACTTATAAAGCAGCCTGCGCATGTCATCTCTATGGACAGGAGTTTAAATATGTTGTAATGGCATACAGTTGTTTGGAGGACAAAAATCGGGAGTTGTTGATATTCTTGCAGACACACATGCAGAAGTCCATTGGAATCTCTAAAATTTTTGACAGAAATAATTAAATGATGGAATGGTTCTGAGAAATGAGAAATTCTTTTTGCCTCTTTCTATTTCTATTGCTTAATGATCATCGTTTGCATTCTAACTACAATTCTTCAGTAATTCCGGTAATAATAGTACAAGCATGTGGGGAACTAAGATGTTGGGTAGTTCAATTTTTTTTAGGGTCCTGCTGTAACGTTACAGGCAAGTTTAAATAAAATTACACCGACGCTCGTAGTTTTTTGCGCGAAATTATATTATTGCCCTTCACTATAATAAGATTTTTTAATCATAAAAAGACCTTGATGTAAAACGATGAATTTGCTTGTGAAAAAATTGAGAGTTCTTAAAAGGCATGTATGGTGTCTTGAAAAATTAGTTGCAGATAATGAAGGGAAGGGAAAGAGAGGGTTGAGTTCGGATTTGTATATTTAACTACAATTTTTGTTAATGTTTATATGTAAATATAGAATTTATAGATTTTAGATTTTAAAGTTTGTGAATTAAATTTATTTTTAATACGTATATCAAACATTTATATAATATATAATTACGTATTTAATGTAAAAACTATAGATTATATAAGTTATATTTGGCATATATTAAAAATAATATTTAATAAAATATTTAAAATATATAATTTACATTTTTTAAAATTCTAAAATTTGACATTAGTTGTACAATTTTAAAAAAAAGGGTTTATTTATCAATATAAATGAAAGTTTTTAAAGGATAAATTGGTCATTCTAAATAATAAAGTAAGGCCATATAAATCTTTTCACCAAGTCAAAAGGGTAAAAATGACATTTCTTAGGGTGTCAGATAATGGTTAAACGATAGGATCATAGGAATGTGAGGCCAAATTTATCCAATCTTTTAAGATTGTTGTTTGCATTTTTAACTACCTTTTTCCGGTAATTGCATTTGTTCATCGCATAAGCATATGAAGGAATATGTTTGCATTTTATGGGTGCTTATAATTTATATCATCTATATTGATTTAGTAAGTTATGCTAAGAATTAAGAATGACAATTAAGCATATGAAGGAATATGTTTCTTTTTTTAAAAAAGTTTAAAAATTCAAATAAAATAGGATGTCTACACTTGTCAAATTTCAAAGGAACTACAAACAATCTTTGACAACAAAATAATCTAAACTAACAAATCAGCAGTAATCACAACATCCTAATATTTCTAACAAATTTCAACAAAAATAGAGTGCATATACAGTTATAACTTCAATATCATATATATATATACATATACATATAGAGAGAGAGAGAGAGAGAGAGAGGGGGGGGGGGGGGGGGGGGGGGGGGGGGGGATGAGATGGAAAAGAGATGAGCTGCAATTGAACAAAGTGAGTTGTTAGAGAGTGATGAGAATGAGAGTCTTCGTTGAAGACAACAATTGTTGATGAAAGACACAATTGCTTAAGTGTTTAATTTGCTCTCAAATTAGTGAAATGATTTCAAAATAACTACAATACACAAGTAAAATGAGAGTTGCATCGGAAAAGTATTTTTCAATATTGATATTTAATATTTTATTTGAAGTTATTTCAATATTTATGGATTATCATATATTTGAAAGGAAGCGACTTTGAGTCTACTAAGCGCGTTATTAGAAGGAAAAAAAATAAAAAATTATTTAAAATATTCTGTTAATTCATATAAATTACGCTATAAGAATGATTAGAAATTCTTTTTGTAAAATAATTCATGGCATGCTATGTGGCAAAATTATATTTAAATATTCATTTCATATTTAAAAATATTCTTGTTATTGTAAATAGTCATTGTAATTCTGGTCTGAAGAAAGATAGGTTTGTGAAGTTCTTCAAAAGTTTCCCAGTGCATATATGACTAGAAATCCCGGCAATATTTTAGTGTAGTAGGAAGAATATAAGTATATGATTATATGTGTGCGGTCTCGAGTCTGAATTGCGAAAACTAACATTTTCTAGAGAGAGAGAGAGCGATCGGGAAGTGGGAACAGATAGATGGCGGCGTACAGAGCTGACGACGACTACGATTACCTGTTCAAGGTGGTTCTGATCGGTGACTCAGGTGTGGGAAAATCCAATCTGCTATCGAGGTTCACGAAGAACGAGTTCAGTCTCGAGTCGAAATCTACCATCGGCGTCGAATTCGCAACCCGGAGTATTCGCGTCGATGATAAGATTGTCAAGGCCCAGATTTGGGATACCGCTGGACAAGAAAGGTTTTTTTTCCTGATACCCACTTTACTATTTTGGTCAATTTCCGTTTGGTTGCTAAGAAAATGTATGGAAATAATTGGTCTTTCGTTCTCTGGGGTTTGAACTTTTAGTTTGCTGTTGTTTTTACCTACCCAAATGAAGATTTCATCAATCATTGTCTACTGGAGTGTGTTCTAAGTGCAATCTTTCCGATCATGCATTTTCTTGAAGCATTAAAATTCTAAGTTGTTAAGATGAAGTATGAAATTCATGCTTTTATAAGGAGTCACAATGTTATTTGGTCTTAGTGGCCTTTTTCATTGAGGTGTTTTAATGGCTAAATAGAGTGGATCTGTTTCAACTGATCTGTAGGTTTTGAACATCTTTCACTTGAGAGTTAAGTATACTTAATTATTACTTGAGATATGACTGTGATTGGCTCTTTAAGCAGAAATTCTTGATAAAGGAGTTGTTTCTCCTATAGTAGTTGAACTGTATTAGACCTGAAGTTGACACGGGTTTTGTTAGTGGCGCTTAGTTCTGCTTATGACATATGATCAATATCAGAGTTTTATTTGGCTCTTTGTTTCTCTTGAGTATAGGGTCCAACTCAATTCCCACCTCTTCTAAAGATGGTGCTTTGAGAACCAAGGTGAATGGCTACAAAGCGGGGTAGTGATGATGTGTTCCATTGACCTTTCTCCTAGAAATGGACTCAAAGTTGATTCCTTTGGGACTCGTGGATATTTTCAGGAACTTGAGATTTGCAATTACTGTTTGCTATTTACAACTCCATTGAAGTATAGTAAAAGTATAAATAAGAGAGCCTTAGTGATTCTTATGAAGTTAGATGAAGTCACTTTGTGGTTGGATAACATGTCTAGAGGAGTTCAATTGGATAAGTAGATTCTTAGTGTGGTTTGCACACACACATATTTGCAGTCTAACATAACAGAATTGTGATTTTACAGTATTCTCAATAATTTTGAAAAGAATGGGGTACCACCAAGCAGTAGCTTATATCTCCTCCAAACCCCCAAGAGTGGGTGTATGTATTGTTGGGGTGTAAAGAATACTAGCTTGGCGGAGTATGGAGGAGTTCAAGCTCAGCTCTGTTAATCAGGAGCAGTGATCGAATTTGGCTTGGGCTTGACTGAAGTTTAATTGGTGGAACTCATGTGTTTGCTCGGCAGTTTAAGCTTGCTTTTTAGCTGAATTGGCTTGTTAAATGTACAAGAAGTGCTTCAAAAGATGAGTACCAGCATGTGGTTTTGTTGGGACAACTATGGTGTTCAAAGCCACACTCCAGGTTTTTTATTGGGTGGAGCATCTAAACAAATTATCACTGCATAAGAAACCAGCTTTGATGATTTTAATTGATTATATATTGATGATATTATAAAAACAAAAGTGAGTTAGTCCAGTGAACTTGACATTAATTACCATCATTATATCAGAATTATAATTCAATGCGGAAGAGTGATCCACTTTGTAGAGAACTTAAATGTCCCTGCAAGGAGATAGAATTTACAACTTTACCTCTTCCGGCAACTCTTAAAGTTCAGTGGTTTTACGCAATATGCCCTTGAGCTGAGCGTCACAGTGTCAACCTTGCTTTTGTGAACTTCATCTCATTATTGATCTTGAATTTGGATTCAAGCGTGATTCAGCTCAGCTGGCCTGATGAAGTTTGCTCAAACAAGGTTTTTCATGAGCCAAACACAAGTAGCACGGCTTGATGTATAGCCCCATACTACTAACCCCCCCAAAAAAAGGAGGATAAAAAATGAATATTATGATTATCAATTAGAGGAAGTAATATGAAATGCACACTATTTAGTTATTATGAAAGGATTATGGATGGATAAAATCAAGGGAGCCTTAAGGAAAAGAATTGTTGTGTTGGAGAGGTATTGAAGTGTCAAATAAAAATAAAAAGGTAGAACATGTGCTAGGGCTGGTTTGTGACTAAACTGGTGGAGAGTTGTCTTATTACATGTCAAAAAGGTCTGGCACACATAAACTTGTTATACCAAATTTTCTTTTTGAAGTAGCATAGGACCTCCTCCTGTCTTTTCTGTTCCTGATCTGGTAATCTCAAGGTACAGTTAGAGTACATTTTTTATATGGGGGCTTAATGAGGCATTACTCAAGGTAAGATTAGGTCCATGTAGAAATTAGCATTTCTTTATCTGGGAATGAGGCAGTATTTGTTTATTAACGGAAGAGATGGATTTTATATAGTGATCTGTTCAGTATATATAATTTGATGGAGTTCGTGTGTCCTTCCTGACCCTGGCAGAATGGCTTACCCTTCTCTGGTTTTTCTTTTCATGGAGTTCGTATATGTGTGTGTGTGTGTGTAAAAAGAAGTGGTTTATTTGATTTGCTTAGCTTTCCAAGGAATATTTGATGCATACTCTAAATATAATCTGAAAAGGTGTCTGTGTCTCTCAATACCTCTGTATTGTGGGGATTTCTGTTTGACATTACTTTATAGTTTCCTGCTTATGGGTGTGTACACAAACTTAAGTTTCCCCTACTGCACTGTAGACTTTATCTTGCTGGGTTACACTATTTATGATCAGTCCTTTCTAGTTGTAAATATCAACTCTCTGTATTTAATACTTGAATAATTACTTCATTTTCTTTGCCAAAGATACCGTGCAATCACAAGTGCATACTATCGAGGAGCTGTTGGTGCATTGCTTGTGTATGATGTCACCCGGCATGTGACATTTGAGAATGTTGAGAGATGGTTAAAAGAGCTACGGGATCACACAGACTCTAACATCGTGATAATGCTTGTGGGGAACAAGGCAGACTTGCGGCACTTGCGTGCTGTTTCCACCGAGGATGCAAAGGCCTTCGCTGAGAGAGAGAGCACCTTTTTTATGGAGACATCTGCCCTTGAGTCGATGAATGTTGATAGTGCATTCACAGAAGCACTCACCCAAATACATCATGTTGTCAGCAGGAAAGCACTCGATATTGGGGATGATCCTGCAGCCTTGCCTAAAGGGCAAAACATTGATGTCGGAACCAAGGATGATGTCTCGGCTGTGAAAAGCGTTGGTTGCTGCTCTGTCTAAACACAAACATAAGGACTGATAAAAGATAGGTTATACTCCCTTGCTCGCCCCAAAATTCAAGAACTCTTCATTGCAACTCATGGGTTCTCTCTATGCATTCAATATCAGAGTTTCAGTGGTTGGGACACCTGAGCTTATCTGAGGTTGGCCTTCTATTTGGAGTCCTTTTGTAAAGGCAGCATGCTGATTATCTTTTTCATTTAAAGCCTGTTTTCCCCATCTGTATTGGTTCCATTTGTTAATTGCAGTTGCTAGTATTGTATTGGTTTCACTACATTAGTGTCCAGGGACAAGTTACTGATTTTTTTTTCCCTGGCACAAGTTACTGAATTTTGTATCCCACTAAACGATTAGTTCAATATTGTGTGTTAAAAATGTTAAATATGCTTCTCAAACATTTCTGATACAACTACAGCAGAAAACTTACTTGAGTTGTTGATTAGCATCATGCGAGAGATGTTTCGAGGACGGGTTCTCTTTGGACCGCCGAGTGGAAATAGTCATAAAGCCATACCACAAGCAGGTGGATATCATTCAAAACATTATTCTTGACAAATTGTTCCTTATTCTAAATTTCTTTCCAGTCATTCATGGCCATGAGACCTCTTATCATATTCTTTAAGCACGCCAATAGTATTATATGACTTGCTAGGGTTTCATGGTTTTTGGTTCTTCGTATTTATGAATTACACATTTACACTTAACAAAACTAGGAAGAACAGGAAATGTAGTAATACCCCCTGTTCCTATTCAAACAATTTGGCTCATAATAAAATAGAACATAGGTTAAAATATGATTAATTTAAGGGGATAGAACAGCAAAATTAGATCGAAGGTTAGATCCAAATTATCAAGGAAATGGACTGTTTTTATGTATGGATCCCTCTGGGCTGTTAAAATTGCAACTTTCCTTTTAACAGCTCCCTATGTCAGGGAGGAGAATGCAAGGAATGGAGAGAAGTAAAGGAGAGGTGTGGATAGCCTTTCACCTGCTCGGTAGAGGGAATGATGGAAGATTAAAAACAAAAAAAGCCGTTCTCTGAGTCTGTCATATTCCTTCCTTCCTCCTAGAAGGGAAGGGAAGGGAAATCCTTTTTTACCTTTGCACTTCAAGAAAAGCCATTCTACTAATATAGAAAACTATAATGGTAAAATCATGGCATGTCCCTTCCCTCACCCGCTCCTTTTCTTTCAACACAACCAAACAATAGAAAGAAAATATCCCTTTCTTTGCCAAAAGGATACTTCTTCCCCCCCTCTTCCTTTTCACTTCCAATTTTTCATCTCTATTACCAAACCAAGTACAAACACCAGCAACCTAGAATCACACAATCAATATTAATAACCAATAACATTATGAATTTTCACATCAAACAAGGTTGTGGTTCAACACTCAAGGGGTATATATTAACATATATCAGCACATGAAACATGATCGAATAATGAATGAAAAAGTCTGTACAACTTTCAGAGACAGACATAAAGCCAACAAATAAATGTTTTGGACAGTATTGACTGTTGGTCGTATCTCTTCAAGCATGTTTATATATATGTATATAAAAATACATTACAAAATACCAACCATCCAAATAAATAGATTAGACGGAGAATTAAAAGCAATTCTTCTGAATTGGTCTTCAAACATCACTCTTCTTTCTATAAACCTTTTCTTTCAGTAGTCAACGCAGAGGATTTGCAGATGGGGCAGGCATTCTTCACATGCAACCACTTCTTTATGCAATCTACATGGTAGTTATGTCCACAATCCAGAATTCCAATCTTCTCCTGGTTCTTGTAATCAGTCTGAAAAAACCCAAATGTCCACGTACAAAAAAAAGGTGCCTTCAGTTGTCTACTAGAGACTCGAGTAAGATGGCATAAATAATGACAAGGAGGATGATGATAACTAATACCATATCCAGAGTAATAATTTCATGAATCAGAACATTTCAGGAATCAGGAAACTGCTCTAGAACATTTCAGAAAACAATGAAAATGACAACATTCAGCAAGAACTTCAACTCAGGTCAAGCTTAAATTTTCATACTGAAATAAGCTAAGCATGCTCAAAAGGAAAAAAAAAAGATAAGAAAACTAAGATGCAATGTGCATTGCCAGCCCAGAATATTCAGAATAAGTATGATAATTTAGCAAACCAGTTGGGATTTATTCTGACATTAAATTATATGCAATGAGCTTGGAATACATCTACACCTTCTTCACCAATCGTAAACAAAAAGAAAAAAGAACTTGGAAATTGGGATACACCTTCAGAACATCATAAATAATCAAAATTTTCATAGATAACTAGTTGTATTTATAACAGTACCTGACATATGACACAGAAATCAGTTTCTTGATCCACACATGCCATCTCTTCGGTACAAGTTGTGGATGAAAGATATGTTCTAGTTTTTAGATGTCTTATGATAGTTTCCTCTGTCAATCCAGTGCCAACATTGCCAATACGTTCCCCTAATGCAAGAAGCTCCTGCAATATAATTTAAAAACAATAATAATCAAGTTACTTATATATACCCTTCAGGTCTGCTTAAATTGTGAAGTTCAAAACTATAACCATAAGCTATTCTAATGTAATACTATTCAAAACTATAACCATAGGCTATTCTAATGTAATATAATGAAATAACCAGACTATATATATATATATATATATATATTTTTTTTTTTGTGTCAATTTTTTCTCATTATAAGAACAAGTGATGAACTTCATTGACTTACCTCGTAACTCATGTGGTCTATATCCAAGCGCATATCTCTATGATGATCAATGGAATTCCTTACTTCATAATTGCCTGAAATCTCTAGTATGGCCACTTCCTACAGACATCAACCAAAACATGAACAGTCAATTATCACTGCTATCCAATTTATACTGACAAAATATACATGAACAACAGTCGATTTTTAGTAAAATAGAATGCATATGCTTATACAGTAAAATGACAGCGAGTAAGTATAATAATAATTAAAAAAAAAATACATCTGCTGGCAGAACTCTTAGGTGAGGAAGATTGCGGTGCCTTGAAGTAGCCTCAAGCATGACTTCTCTTCGTTGAGGGCGGTATATCCTAAGGCCAGTTGGTGGAACAGGTCCCACATATCTAGGCCCTGCCTCCATGCCATCCTGAAAAGGATTCATACTGGTGTGTGGAGCACTATTTGTTGAAAGTCTCTGAGAAGCACTGGCTACTTGAGGATGGAAGTTGATATCGTGACCTCTCACTCCTTGTATAGCTGATGTATGGTGAAGACTTTGGTGCCCTTGGTGGATGGGAGGATGCATGAAATTTATGGAATTTCTATTGCTAGCTGTATCGTGATATCCCTGTACACCCATGTTCCCAGCCTCTAAGCAACTTCTGTTGACAGTGCTCCCTGTGTTTGTGTCATAGAGAGAGAGAGAGAGAGAGAGAGAGAGAGATTAGTTCACTTTGTCATGGGTCTAAGAACTTATCGTTAATATTATGTCAATACTTAATATGGGAAGTCTATTTTCCTTAGAACTCAATTGTTTTATCCTTCCGTGGAAACAGGTAATTTGAGAACGCCTTGAAAATACAGGTGTTCATGAGGAAACAATTTTAATTTTCAACCCAATTATTCAATAACAACAACATAACATGGAAGGGATGAAAATAACCATTCAAAAATTCTAGCAATAGACTAAAAACAGGCTTGTCTTAAAATATAATAAGGATGAAGAAAGAAACAAGCCAAAACCTAAAGAAAAAATAAAAGGGTAAATACCACTTACACCCCCTCAGATTAGGCAATATCCCGACCAGACCCCCTCTAGTTTCAATATTCCCTACACCCCCTGTCAATACCGTCCGTCAATTTTTCTCTCTTGCTGACGTCAGCAAATTCCATTTGTTTGCTGACGTGGCACTAACGGAAGGGGGAAATTGATACATAAACCCAAAATTTAGGGGGTGTAGTTGGAAATATCGAAACTAGAGGGGGTCTAGTCGGGATATTGCCTAAACTGAGGGGGTGTAAGTGGTATTTACCCAAAATAAAATTATTATGAAAGTTGAAAAAATTACCATGCATATAGGTTAAAGCAGGTGCCTGATTCCAGGTCAAAGTGCCGCCATCACCACCATTACTGTTGAACTGCTGGTCCGACCATGGAGTGCTGGCCATCTGAAAGGGTTGTGCAAGATAATTACCTTGAATCAAATGGTTAGGGTTATGTGTTGCAGAATCCAGTCCAATAGAACCTGATCTGTCCCTCACAGTTCTGTGAGATGCACCGTCCATCATTGCTGGAATGCCATTCAATGTGTACTCAGGGATTGCAAAAGGTGCAGCATCCATCATAGTAACCCCATATTCAAAAGGCCTTGTATTCAAAGGAGCTACTGAAGAACTAGAGCCTGCTGAAGCATTATGATACTGAAAATTCTCCGGGATGCCTTCTGCATTCTTTCTCTTAAAGGAATCTCTGATGCCATCCATGAAGTAATTGTTCCTTCCATAGTCATTTAAAGGAACTCCAATGATTCCATAATTGCTGGAAGAAGGCAACTGCTCATGAGACCCATGGTTTTGTGGGAGAGGGAACACTCTGGTACCAGATGAAGGAGTCATGTATGAATTATGGTAATTGGACACAGTAGCAACACCTAAGTCAAGATTTGCAGCAGGATGATGATGCTGAACACCGCTATACTGTGTTATCCCATAGAACAAAGCATTATCGTGACGCTCTGGTAAATGACGGACATCAAAATTCGTTGTGTTCCCTGGAGCAGGTAACATCGTGTGGATATTTGGCTGAGCAAAATTTGTTGCACTCCCAAAAAAAACACAAGGCTCAGGATGGAGATGGCACTGGCCTTGTTGATCCATTTCCAAATCAATCATCTGACAAGTGCATAGCATATTCCTTTGCCCCATGTTGTTGAATAAAAAGATTCCGTGAAAAATTCCTGCTTCAAGAGAAAATATCATAAAATATATATACAACTTTACCTTTCACTTGACATAAAAAGTTGCATAAATTTACTAGTTCAACTCATCAGATGATTAAGCATAATAAGAAAAATGACTTTGACAGAGAGATGAATTCAAGATAGAAATACGTACAGCTAACTTATGTTTAGAATTTAAGTGTAATGATGTAATGCAGTATCTGGACAAACTAATAAGGCAACATAACTGCACAAAATAAATACTCCTCAACTCAACAAAAGCCTTTACTCACACAAAATAAATACTCCCAGTCCACAAAAAAAGATTAAGATAAGGGTCGCCTATAGACTATAGAGATGCAGACATGCCTCCGCCTGTTAAATCAAAAAAGGCTTTTAAGATACCAGCAAGCCTCTACAAGTCTCATGCAACGTGGCAGACATTTTATTCTTTAATTTTTTATATTAAATAAAAAAGAAAACCCTGTAAATGAGAGATACTTTGTTTCCCTCCTGTACTGGAAAAGGAAAAAGAAGGCAAAAAGTTGTTTCCTTGCAAGTTCCAACTAGCCCTATGCTTTCTTGATTGACGATTAAACACCAGCTGACCAATTACCGGCAATGAACAGACTACACTTTTGTGGAAAAATCTTTTAGTGATATAAATAGAGATCTTCGCAATGAATGGACTATTTTGAGTTCAGTTTTGCTATGCTTGAAAATACCAGACTCACAACTTGAATTTATTCCAGTCTAAACTGAAACTCTGAAGAGCTTGGTTATGTTTTCAAATATTTAAAGGCTGAGGTTTTCAGTTGAAACTAAGGTCCCGGTTTGTTAATTTTTTTCATTAATTTGGTTTCATTAAAGCAATTTGGACTATAAAGTTGATGACTTTCAAGACCTGAGGCTGGCAATAAATTTCCCCATGATTATGGATTGCTGGCAATATGAATCATAACTCCATATGGGACTTCAGGACTTTCCAGTTGCATCAATTGGATGGCAAGCATTCTGTAAGTCGCCAAAGAAGGATGTGACTAAGGCTGGTTTGATACAAATTTAAAATTTTCTTTCTTTTTTCAGGATTTTTTTCATTTAAATGAAGTAGATAAATGATATGTCAGCCAACTCATCAAAAAAAATTTTAGAGGTTGGCTCGTATGTGAAGCGCCCAATTTAGTTTAACAGAAAGAGGCATGTGCTAAATAAATAACATACTCTCTGTAAAAAACCTTTACGATGTTACTTTCTTAACTTCCACATGATAACTAAGCAAAGCATCAGCCATGATATAACTAAGTAGTAATACATTGTAGAGTCAAGCATTACTATTCTTTGAGGAAAGGGTAAACACCTCAACGAAGCAGTGTTAGAAAGCGTTGACTTCATGTAATCATGGACTGTCTGTAAAGTAATGTAGCACATCAACAATACTCCCTTTTCAGATTTTCCAGAAATAATATAGCACAGGACCTCTACTTTCAACGATTCTGACTCAATATAGATACCTGTAACAAGTCAGGTAATCAGCAAAAGATATCTTTCAAAAAAACCTTATTTCCTTGAAAGGAAAACAATAAATTAAAGCTACAGAATATATTGCCAAAAAAAAGCAACTTCCAAACTAAAGAAAGGATGGCAGCAACATTGAGAACAATATATCACTAAAAACCTTAAGGGGTAGACCATATGCAAGGCAATAAAAAGTTCCTGTATTAAGTCTTCGAGAAAAGAGAAGATCAATTTCTGAAGTGTGCGGAAGGACATAATGGAGAAATGGGAAGAAAAAAAAAAGATTTGTTTGAACCAATGGTAATGCAACATTTCATAGAGCAGAGAAGTGCCAAATTTGGAGTTACTCGGGTGAACCACCAAAAAGTTCAGAACCCAAGGACAATACTCTTCTCAATTTGATTTTGCTGCAATCTCAAATTGATTTTAGGACATACTTTAAATCTAATCATAAAATCAAAACTTACTAAAAGCAAAAAGGAAATAATTTAGTAAAAGAAAAAAGGAATATTCCTTAGATAACTCACATAGGTTAGGAGTTTAACAAATACCAGATAAAACTGGCAATACAGAAGGAACATACTAATACAAGTTTTGGACCTTCACCCCACAACTTTTCAGGTCACAAAAAACCGCTAAGAGTAGTAAAATGATATTTATGAAGTACACTCAAGACCTGTATAGACTAAAAACATCTCGAAGAAAATCACGACTACAAGGATAGTTCATTATTGTTATAGCTCCAGAGTCCAGATAAAACAACATAAAACTAAATTCAACACGAAAACTATATCAGCCATATGTTAGTAATACTTCTTTCACTGCAAAATTTGAGACCTACATAACCTAAGAGCGTCTATAATAGAAAACAACCCTATGAGAAAAAAATGAAAATAAAAAAATTGTGTCATTGACCAAATCCAGTTGTTATTAATTTTTAAGAAGAAGCCGCTTCAAGCCACTTGTAAGTATATACACACAATATTTTTGTAGAAATTGCTTATTAACAACTAACAAGTAACAACAAGACTCAGAACAATTTTAAACAAAAGATCCCCGTGTTGAAAGCACTAAGTGACTTTGTAAGTTTATTATAAATTCATGCAAAAAATTAAAAAAACAATCTCCTTAAATTAATAAGAAATGCTCCATTTATTAGTTGGAAAAATAAAAATTAACCTTGTAATTTTTAAAATTATATAAGAAAAAAATAAGAAGATTCAAAATTAAAATTTTAGAATCTAACATGATCTGATATGAGTAACTGGATTTGTTTTCTTAGGATAAACAAAAAACAACAAAACATTTCTTTCCTTAAAGAATTTTTTTCCCGGCAACCAAACAAAGGATAGAGGAAAGCCAATTATAACAACATAAAGAGAAGATTTCAACATAATTTTGTCAGAATTTCATCGTTGGTCAACCATATAGGATATACCTAACAAAATACATATTATTGAAGATAAAGAAGCCCAAAAAAAGAAACTGCCTTTTTACCATCAGATTATCCAGGGCTTCTAAGTTTCAACTTTTGGGGTATTATTGCAACAAATTCAAATGTATCTTATGCACTCATGTAATAATAAAGGAAAAAGCCCTAATTTTGAATCAGAGATAAAGGGCATCGTTTAAAACAACAATCCATAGAAACCATGCAATTAAACTTTCATCCAACGGGAAATGCCTGTCTGTTTATACATCCGTATTCGTATATGTAACAGAATTGTAAAAGGAGATTGAAAAAGAAGAGAAATCATGGAAGCTTGAAATTGGCGAGAGAAATTCTGGGAAGCAACGAAGGAAAACTAACCAAATCAAAGGTTGATCAGAGCGAGAGATCGAAAGATCTGTGGGAGAGAGAGAAAGTGAAATCCTCTGCGAGAGAGAGAGAGAGAGAGTTTCAATGGAGGAATCACCTGACCTGTTGTTCTTCTATTTCTATTTTACCGTTTTTCTACGTGGCTGTTTGCTTTATGACCATTATTTTATATTTAGACGGTGTTTGGGTCAAAATAAGAATATGATTCTCAAAAAGAATATGAATTGTAATTTCAAATAAGATTTTATTTTTGCTTTTGAAACAAATTGAAATTTAAAAGTTTAAAATAGGGATGGAACTAAAAATAAATAAAAAATAAACTGCAAAGTCTAGTTACGTAATTTCAAATTCCTATGAAATCCGAAAATTTCTTGTGGTATGTCAGAATGTTATATTTTCTTATTTAATATGTCTTCAAATCTATTTTCATATCAAAATCTATCAGTTCTAGATTAAAGACATTTCATTTAAAATTTAAAATTCATAAAATTGTCATTACAAACACAACAATAATTTTTATAAAAAAAAATAATAAATTCTTTCACAGTTTTTGAATAGGTGTATGTGAAAGGAGGTGATGATACCTCTCGTGTCTATTCTTGAAAAATTGTTCAATTCTACCTTCTTCTTTTTTCTATCACGACTCTTTTAATAATTTAAGTTTTTGGTTGTTGGAATTCTAAAAGAACGTGATTTCCATAATTTAAGCATATTGGATGTTGGAATTATAAAAAAAAAAAAAAAAAAAAGTTAACTCAAATTTTAAATTGAATTTCAAATTTAAAGAACCTGTCAAACATAGTTTATGTATTTTTATTTATTTTTTGGTTGGAGTTTTTACCATTCGACAAAAAAAGAGAAAAGTTGTTACTTAACGTCACCAAATGACACCATGTGTTCCTTGAAAGTAAGATAGAACAGAACATAAATTAGCACAAAGGAACCTTGTCAATTACTGTATTTGGAAGAGGTGCTGGTACATGTTACAATCTGCAAGAGTGGTGAATACATTACAGCATGACAATCATAACCAAACTAATACATTGACAGTACGACTTTTATGGTAAGATATGGTTGTGCAATAGTCAATTTTCCTGGCAGCCAAACAAAGGGTTGTGGTAAGTAGGTCCCACGCATTTGGTTAACCTTTTCTATCTGCATGCGTCACTGCATTCCCATTTATATATATATTCTTTGGTGGACTCTGGGTCTGGGCAACATAACATGCCTCATGCAAAAGCTTGTGCATTGTACCCGCCTACAACTACAAGTCCAAAAATCAAGTCATCTTCTTTGTTCCAGCTTGTAATTTGCTTAAACCAATGGTTCAGTTCAGATTCTTTCACCCAACAGAAGGAATGAGCTGGTTTCTTTATCAATTTTTGAAGGCTACCTACACCACTATCTCCAACTTCTTCAAGATTCCCTATATATATATATTGTATCATACACTCTAGTTTTGCTAATTTTTCATATCTTTTCAAGGGCTCGTGGTTAATCTCACATGGGTGGACATATATGGAGGAATTCAAGAGATTTTATTTATATATATAGTTCAACTCCTCATTGGAATAAAGCGAGTATATGATAATGTCTTACCTATATATATATATATATATATATAGCCACCAAATACTCTAGTAGGTAATGTGAGGATCAGTGATGTTCAAGTAAATAACAGTTTTATATATTTTCTATTAAAGATTATATATCTATTGCTAATAGGTTTTTTATATTTTTTCTAATTATATCGTTTCTTAAATCATTTAGGACTAGAATTTCTTGTCTCTTAAGTTTATTTAGTCTCTAAGATTATCTGAGGCCTTTATGTATTTTTCATAATATTAGATCAAATCAATTCATATATTAATTCAATCAAATACAATTTTCTTTCTTTATGTATTACATGGTATCAGAACGTATCAGAACATATCAATTCCTAGTAGGAGTAGTCTTCATTGTTGATTGCCCTCACCGTCGAGGATAACACAATTTGCTTCATCCCTGGTCAATCATAGAAAATAGCTTTTGTCTTATATATATATATATATATAATAAAAGAAGAAAAATATGACAGTCTATCTCAAGTTCAATCCATCGGCTCTCACTAGCATTAATTTGTCAAAGTTGTTGATTTCAACGAGTCACTTTTCTGATTTTCAAATCAGTTTTACTGTTGGTAACATTACCACATTACTTTCATGAGCCATAACATTTGTGTGTCAAAGTCGCTGATTTCAACGAGCTCCTTTTCTGATTTTCAAATTAGTTTTCGCTCCAACAAGCCACTTTCGATCTTTTCGGCTCTTTTGCAGTTTCTTTGTATGTATTCACAGCCACAGTTACATCACCCAATTGCTTTCACAAGCCGCGTTCAAAATTTATTTCCAAACTCAAGTTGACTTTATATGACTCACCTTGAGTTTGCGAGGGTTGTTAGATTATATATTTCCTATTATAGATTATATATATTTTTCTAATAAGTTTCTTATATCTTTTCCTAATAGGTTTCTTATACCATTTCATAAACCATCTATGACTAGGATCTCTTGTCGCCTAAGTTTACTTCGCCTCTAAGATTAGGTGCCTATAAATAGGCCTTTATGTATTCTTCATAATATTAGATCAAATCAATTCATATATCAGTTCAATCAAGTATAATTCTCTTTCTTTATTTCTAACAAGTTTACTGTCTTATGGCATTAACGGACAGATCTAGGGCCTGTTTGGTAACCTAAAACATTTTATGCTTTTATTTTTATTAGAAACAGAAACAATGTTTTTATTGTGTTGTGTGTTCAATAGTGATTGAAAGTATGTTTGGTAACGTAAAATTTGTTTTTTAAAATTCGAAAACAAAAATATAAAAACATGTTTGATAACATCAATCTGTTGCAAAAATTTTGAAAGCAAAACATTGAAAATATATTTGGTAACTCCAAATGTTGTCAAAAAATTGTAACAAAAATAAAAATATGTTTGGTAATGACTGTTTTTTATTTTGTTTTAAAATTTACTTTTATCTTTTATATAATTATTTTTTAGATTAATAATCATCATTGTAATGACTTTTAAAAAAATTATACACAATTTTTTTTCCTTTATATTAAAATGATGTATTTTTTAAAAGCAACTTTTTGAATTTTATTTCTTTGAATCTCATTTATCATTGGGTGATTTATTTAAAAAAAATTACAATTATCCCGGTATCCTCAAATCAATATCACATATTTTTTCTTCTATTATGGTTGCTTCCCTTCTTTCATTTCCCTTTTAATGTTTAATAATTAGTGCTCATATATTTCTTATATGTTCTCTTTTTTTTAAGGTTAGAACGGAAGTTAAGTTGTATTTTAAAAAGTAACGGCCCTTTATTGTTTTTGTAATATACTCTCTGGTGATGCACAAATTGAAACTGTTTATAAAATTGAGTACAATTGTAGCTGAAATTTGCAACTTTTAATTTGTTGTTCCTGTAAAATGAGGAAGAAATTGGCACAAAATGGAGGTGAAGATATCTTTAAAATATCTTAGAATTACAAGCCTACAAAAAATAATCATACAACTATAGTTTAAGCACAAAAGCTAAACAAATATCGTTATAAAAATCTGAACATTACAATATTAATTTCCAACATTAACACTAAAAGTCAGAATTAAAAATTTGAACTCAATTCAAAAGTACAAGGCTAAAAACTATATACAAACTACAAACAAGTCTTCTTACACAACTCCTAAAATTAGAAAGGACATATACATTGCTATATATATAAGAGTCTGAACACAAGACTAAAAAGTAAAGATCTCTTTCAAACATAAAAAAATAAAATAAATAAAATAAAATTATAATAATATGTAACTCAATGTTAGTCACCAAAACACCGTGTAAGAAAAAAATGTGCTCATGGCATAGAATGCCTAAAGACCACAACATTCAAGTCACTGTCCAAAATAATTGAATGGAAGAAAGCACCCTCATTAAGAACTCTATTCAAATGCATCATCATCGTCTTCAGGAAGAGGTTCTACAATAACTGCAAGTAATGAAGCTGCAACAGTTTTTGGATCTGCAATCCACCTATAATCTTGTATTTCATATATGCCACCTATAATCTTGTAACGTCTTGACCAATCCAATTGTTTTCATTTTTCTGGATATGTACATTGATCATTGAGTAAACAATTAGGATGAAATTTAATCACATTATATAATAATTCAATAAGGCAAATATAATAATTCTATGTTGAAGTTTGGCTACCAATACGACCTCATTCTTGAATTCTCTTTCACCTTGTCCGGAGCTTTTAGATAGTCTATTTACAATTATCTCTTGTCCATTAGGAAGTGTACCCTGAATGTATGTGATAGCAATGGAATTGTTATCCAAAATATCATAAAGTGTATGTCATCAAGGTAGAAAGACTACCCTTACTATAGTTTTTCTCATTTCAAAAATCTGAAATTTAAGAACCAAGTGAACTCTTACCTTGTAGAAAACACCAAATCCACCGTTACCGATTTTGTTATCATTATAGAAGTTGTTTGTCGATGCTTCAATTATTCTCAAATCATATTGCAGAGACTGCACTGTTATCATATCATCCCCAACTACAGAACCAAACAGTAAATGTATTGGCATTCTTAGCAGAGACCACTACAAAAAGCAAATGGTCCAAATAGATAAAAACTAAAATTTTATTTTATTTTTTTAATTTTTCTTTCCCCTGTATTACCAGTAATTTTTTCTTTTATAGCATTGTATCTCTTTCTTGCTTTTGTTGTTTTGCACCATAAGCCAATGGAGAAAAAAACCAATGCAACTAGGGGTGCACACAGTACGGTTCCTCACGGTTCTTGGTGGAACCGGAACCGGAACCGTTACCAACGGTTCCTGATTTTCGGAACCGGAACCGGAACCGTTAAGGGTTGGAACCGTGAGGAACCGTACCGCGGTTCTCGGTACGGTTCCGGTTCCGAACCGCGGTTCCTTAGGATTTTTTTATTTTTATTTATTTATTTATTTATTTTTTTAATGAAGCTTGAAAATACAAAATATATATATATATATTCTTTAAATAAATGTGAGACCTACAATCTAAAAATGGCACCCTATATATATATAATTATTATATTATATTATAGATATATATACATTACATATAATAATTATATATATTATGTATAGTAATTATATTATAATATAATTATTATAATAATATATTATATATAATATATGTAATGTATATATATATATATATATATTATATATAGTTATTATATTATATATATATACACATATTTAATATCAAACGGTTCTAGTTCCGGTTCCTGTTTGGTGCCAAGGAACCGTTACCCCCAACGGTTCCGGTTCCGGTACGGTTCTACTGGTCTTAGAACCGGAACCGGAACCGTTGGTAACGGTTCCTAATTTGAGGAACCGGAACCGTAGCCACGGTTCGGTACGGTTCCGGTACGGTTCCCCTCGGTTCCGGTTCCGACGATTCTTTGTGCACCCCTAAATGAAACAACTACTCTAATAATAATGACAATAGTTACTTGAAAATGTACACAAGAGTATAAAGATACAACTACTTATTGTAGACATTAAAAAAATCTACACGATAGACCCAAAATTAATTTGGGCTTATCTTCAGTTTAGCCCACTTTAAAATATGGCCTAATGAGTCAGATAATTTAAAGATCAAGCCCACTACAAATAAATGGGTTATGGACTGATTTAAAATTATTTGAGAAGTCCAAACCCACTTAAAAATGGGTCTAATGGATAAATATAATTATATATATATATTATATTGGATAATTATTAAAATTATCATAAATGATAATTATAGGATAATTATCAAAAGAACAGAAAGTTACAAATCTATCCCTCCGGTGAACCTATAAATAAAGGTCCAGAAGTGAGGAAAAAGGGGACCAGAAAGATTTTCAGAAAAAGCTGAAGCTTTGCAGAATTCTTCACTCAAAATCCAAAACTCCAAAGCATCTAAATCCTGAAGAAGAAGAACAACAAGCACATCATCCACGTGCTGTTCTTCACCAAAGTTTCAATCTAACTCAAGATCAAGCTCTTGCAGCCCTTGAAGCCGGATCAACAAGGAGATCGAATCAGAGGACCTTATCTTCATATTTCTTTTGTAAAGATTTACAGAGGATTGTACCCTTTTTCTTGAATCAATAAAAATTGTTTATTTGTCACTAATTTTCGTTCCTAGATTTTCGGACACGAAATTTGTGTGTACAAATTTTTGGCACGCCCGGTGGGACCATCTCTGCCTCTCATCTCTGTCTCCTACATCATATCTCCCAAACTCCGTTCGTCAGAATCTATGGCTCCTTCCAAGGTTCCGACTACAAACAAGAAAACTACAAAAGACACCACTGCTACAGTGACCAACATCAAAACTGCAGCAAGTAGTGGCAAAAGTACCAGGAACCTGTCAAGTGCTAGCAGCACCTCAGCAGGTCCAATGACGCGTAGCAAGGCCAAAACAATTGCTTCGCTCAAGAATCAGCAAGATTTGGTGAAAACCAATCCTGCTAAACCAATGGGTGTGAAATTCAACATGTGAACACCTGTGACCCTCAGGCGCCAAAGAATTTTTGTATTGTCTCAGAAAAATTGGCGCCACCACATTCACCTCATTCCGTCTCTAACGCCAACTCTAGCGTTGGTTCACTCTCAGATTCGTTACCTGAGATTTCAGAACATTCAGTCACTTCAAGGAATGTTGATTCTCAAGGTCTTTCTTATTTGAATATTGTCGCAGCCATGATGACTGGAACAGCCTCGGTGGAAGACCAACTGGCGACGATGGCACGCGCAATCGAGAACCTTACAAAAACTGTTGAAGAGAAGGACATGCAGATTGCCGCGCTATTGAGTAAGCTTGAAGTCCAGAATCCTAACGAGTCAACACAACTGCCCGCAAATACCTCAAATTCAGCCCTTCAAGGGGCCTAATCAAAAGATCGTCATCACACAGCTGCGTCAGGACACGTGGCTGACGAAACTAACTATGCCTCGCCAGTCGCTTCGCTATCTGTCCAACAATTGCAGGATATGATAACGAACACAATCCGAGCACAGTATGGCGGCGCTCCTCAAAGCACTCTCATATACTCAAAACCCTACACAAGGAGAATTGATAGCATGAGGATGCCTGCAGGGTACCAACCTCCGAAGATCCAACAGTTTGATGGAAAGGGCAACCCAAAACAACACATTGCTCATTTCGTTGAAACTTGCAACAATGCTGGAACTGAGGAGGATTTACTGGTTAAACAGTTTGTTCGTTCCCTTAAAGGAAATGCCTTTGAGTGGTATACTGATTTAAAATCTGAATCGATTGACAGTTGGGAACAAATGGAACGAGAATTTCTAAACAGGTTCTACAGCACCCGTCGCACTGTTAGTATGATAGAGTTGACTAACACAAGACAATGGAAAGATGAGCCTGTAATGGATTATATCAATCGGTGGCGAGCACTTAGCTTGGATTGCAAGGATCGGTTGACAGAATTCTCTGCTGTTGAAATGTGTATGCAAGGTATGCATTGGAACCTTCTTTATATTCTTCAAGGTATAAAGCTTCGCACCTTCGAAGAATTGGCAACACTCACATGATATGGAGATTAGCATTAAAACCCGTGGAGGCAAAGATTCTTTGATTTCAGAGCCACGCAAAGATAGAAAGGATGAAAAGAAGGTGGTAAAATCATCGAAGGGTCCTGCCAAAGAATCCATGATTGTCTCTGCTGTCCCGATAAAGGTTGCTGTCAAAGATAAGAGAAAAGAAGACAATAAGCCACGACAGTTTCAAGAGAAGCAAAACCAACGTCCGACGCTCAAAGAATTAGAGATGAAGGAATACCCATTCCCAGACTCTGATGTTCCTGACATATTGGAATGCTTACTTGAAAGTAAAGTTATTAAACTTCCAGAATGTAAGCGCCCTCAAGAAATGGGACATGTTGATGACCCAAAATACTGCAAATATCATCGTATTGTCGGTCACCCAACTGAGAAGTGTTTCATTTTCAAGGAAAAAGTGATGAACTTGGCAAAATAAGGAAAGATCTTGTTAGACACAGATGAGATAGCAACTTCAAATCATACTGCTGTCGTATTCCCGTCTTCAAAGTTCGAGCAGACCTGTGCTCATCACCAATTATTTTTAAGCTCTGGCATCTGTTCCACAACTGTTCAATTTGGTTCATTCGAACCAATTCAGATATACCTCCCCCAAGGTAGGATTCTTGACAATCCAACAAATAAGAAGAAACTTCTCCAACACGATGACGAAGGATGGACCTTGGTGACGAGGAGATGACGAAAGCAACAAGCTCATGTTCTTCTGACCAGCCACTTTGACAGGGGGCAAAAGAAAAAGAAGTCTCGATATACCCCTAAGAAATGTGTCCAGAATGGGAAAGGTGCCAATAAGATGGCATTGACAAAACATACAAGATTGGGTGAAGAAATTTGCAAACCCGTTACTTTACGTGATTTCTTTCCAAAAGGATATCTCGACGATGAAGTTGTGCCAACTTACATGGTGTCAACTGTGAGGATCGATTCAGAGATCGAAAGTGATAAGAGTCAAAGTGAAGTCAAAGTATAGGAAAGATTGAGAAACACACGATCACCATCGAAGAATCCAACGACGAGGGTTATAGCTACATCAGACTCATGCTGTGCAACAATCACTTTCACTGATGAAGACCTTCAATTGGGATCAAAGCCACACAACCGTCCTCTTTTTGTCTCCGAATACATAAGGGAGCGAAAGGTAAATCGCATCCTTATTGATGGGGGCTCCGCAGTGAATCTCATGCCAAAATTTACAATGAATAATCTTGGCATCACAGTTGACGATTTGGCTCGCAGTCGCCTCATCATTCAAGGTTTTAATCAAGGTGGACAGAGAACTATTGGCATGATTCGTGTAAACCTAACAATTGGAGGGTTGCAAGCTGAAACCTTATTCCACGTAATCGATGCAAAGACATCCTACAATTTGTTGTTAGGACGATCTTGGGTGCATAACAATGGTGTTGTTCCATCAACTCTTCATCAGTGTTTCAAGTTCTGCAAGAATGGTGTACAGACAGTGATGGCAGATAACAAACCATTTACTGACGTAAAAACCCATTTTGCAGATGCAAAGTTTTACATTGAGCAAGACACATCTTTGAGTGTCTCTATAACAAACCTTCCATCTACACAAGAGGTTGAGTCTACAAAAACAAAAGAAATGTCGTCCATCCCTTTAGATGTCTCGGTGATAGACAGTACAAAGGTAACTCAAAAGCAAGAGGTCGTGGTTAAAACACATCGTACTACACCAATTTTCAAGTATGTTCCAAAATCTCAACGACGAGAAGGGCAATCACCGGTCGTGGAGGTACTTGAAACGGAAGAAGTTAAGTTAAAGCTGTCTCGCACAAAAGAAAAAGAAGATCTACAATGCCTGAGAGAAGAATTAACTCTTCCCCTCACAAAGATTGAAAAGTCTATTCCTACTAAACTTCCGTTGAAAGGATTCGTCCGACCATCAAAAGCTCTAGTTGAACATGGATTCCTCCCAATACAAAGAACTGATGAAGGGTTCGATTCAAAGGCATACAAACTTTTGGCTAAGTCTGGGTATGATTTTACAAATCCCACAGGCCTTGGAAAGCTCAGTCCGAAACTTACTGGTGAGAAAATACACGGCCTTAATGAGACACAAAAGAAATTGAGAGAACAAGGGCATAGGGTAATTCCGCCCAAGACTGGTCTTGGTTTCGCATCAACTAAACCTATTCGCATCCAAATCACAAAGAAAGATAAAAAGTTGAACACTTTGTATATTGGCATTGAAGAGGTTGGTGACAGCGAAGATCGACATTCTGTTTCTAACAAGTCAGTTTTTGATCGTGTAGAGGTTTCAAGCACTAGAATATCTGTATTCGACAGGTTGGGCCCGTCAACTCAAAAATTGAATACCTCAAGTTCACATGTCAATAATTCACCATGTACTTCCGTCTTTAAGAGAATAAATTCTCCTACCCAAAGAAGAAGATCTTCACAGTCTCAACCTCGAAAGTCTGTCTTTTCTCGAATTAAAGCTCCGAGAGAGGTATTGGTAACGAGAAATGAGAAAAAAGAATTGGGGAGAACTGGCGCTAACATAGTGAAAGATAGTGACGTTAGGAGTTTGATTCCTTCACGAATGAAACGTAAAACAGAGGTGGATGTCACTAATGACGTTACACTAAAAGTGAAAAGATGAACTATTGTGTTCACTGCCCAGTCTGAGGAGTCCGACACGGATGGAAAGAATGATGAAATATTTTATGCCACTGCTTATCACATTGTTGTCGAAGAACAATCAGATTCTGATGATGAGATCAAAGAAGCTCCCTCAACACTTGAAGACGGGGGGCAAGCGACCGTTGATCAACTCAAGGAATTCAATTTGGGGACGATAGACCAGCCTAAACCAGTTTTTGTTAGTTCATTCTTAAGTGCCTCAGAAGAAATGACTACTTTCAATTGCTGTCAGAATACAAGGACGTATTTGCTTGGACATATAAGGAAATGTCAGGTCTTGACCCTAAAATCGCAGTTCATAACCTTGCTGTCAAATATGGGACACGTCCAATTAAACAATCTCAACGTTTCTTTCGTCCAGAACTTATCCCAAAGATAGAAGAAGAACTCAACAAATTGATTGACGTGGGATTTATTCAGGAGGTCAAGTATCCGACATGAATTTCGAGTATTGTGCCAGTGAAAAAGAAGAATGGGCAGATAAGAATCTGTGTGGATTTTTGTGACCTAAACGAGACATGTCCAAAGGATGATCTTCCTCTTTCTATCCCGGAGCTCACTGTGGACGCAACAACCGGACATGAAACTCTCTCTTTTATGGATTGTTATTCTGGGTATAATCAAATTAGGATGACTCCAAAAGATGAAGAGTTAACTGCATTCCGCACCCCAAAAGATATTTATTGTTACAAAGTTATGCCTTTTGGACTTAAGAATGCGGGGGCAACATACCAGCGTGCCATGCAAAGGATCTTCGATGACATTCTTCACAAAATTATTGAGTGTTATGTCGATGACCTTGTGGTTAAAACAAAGAAAAGAGGGGGTCATTTACAAGATCTTCGTACAGTTTTCAATCGTCTTAGAAAATACCAACTCAAAATGAATCCTCTCAAGTGTGTATTTGGTGTTACTTTCGAAAATTTTTTTGGATATGTGGTTCGCCATCGTGGTATTGAAATTGATCCATCTAAAGTTGAGGCTATACAAAAGATGCCACCACCCAAAAATTTACGCGAGCTTCGAAGCCTGCAAGACCAGCTTGCTTTCATCCGTCGGTTTATCTCAAATTTGGCCGGTCGTTGTCAACCTTTCAATTGACTCATGAAAAAGGATGTCCCGTTCGAGTGGGATCAAGCTTGTCAAAATACTTTTGATAGTATTAAGCAATACCTTCTTAATCCTCCAGTGTTGGGGGCACCTGTATCTGGAAAGCCTCTCATACTTTACATTGCCGCGCAAGAAGAATCTCTTGGCGCCCTTCTTGCACAAAATAATGAAGAGCACAAAGAGAAGGCATTGTATTACTTAAGTCGCAGGCTCACCCCAACAGAGCTGAAGTATCCTCCGATTGAGAAAACGTGTCTCGCGCTAGTCTTTGCCTCTAAGAAATTGAGGCATTATTTTTTGACACATACAATACATCTCATTGCAAGAGTTGACCCTCTCAAGTATGTAATGTCAAAACCAGTCCTTTCTGGACGCTTGGCGAGGTGGTCAATTTCGTTCAATAAATTTAAAATTATTTATGTGCCACGTAAGGCAGTAAAAGGACAAGTTCTGACAGATTTTCTAGCTGATTATCCTATTCCAGCCGATTGGGAAATTTCAGAAGATTTTTTCGATGAAGAAGTCTTTCAAATTGACATTCTTCCTCCATGGATAATGTTCTTTGATGGAGCAGCGCGGTTTGATAGAGCGGGGGCAGGCGTAGTGTTTGTCTCTCCACAAAGGCAAATCCTCTCATACACCTTTGCGCTCACTGAAAATTGCTCAAATAATGTTGCTGAGTACCAAGCATTGATCATTGGTCTTCAAATGGCAAATGAGATGAACATCATGAAACTTGAAATATATGGAGATTCTAAATTGGTGATCAATCAACTCCTTAAGGATTATGAGGTTAAGAAAGAGAACCTAATACCATACTACAACTATGCTTCCCACTTGTTGACGAAATTCGACAATGTGATTCTAGAACACCTTCCTAGGAAGAAAAATCGTATGGCGGATGCTTTGGCAATTTTAGCCACAGCATTGGCATTAGTTGATGATAAAATAGTCAATGTTCCAGTATGCCAACAATGGGTGCTACCACAAGTCCTTGAAGATAAAATTGAGGAGAGTAATGTAATATCTGTCTCTATTGTCGAAGGGGACGACTGGAGGTGACCTATAATTGAGTATTTGAAACATGAAAAGCTTCCTGAAGATCGACGCCACAAGACCGAGATACGTAGGCGAGCACCTCGTTTCGTTTATTATAATAACACATTATACAGACGATCATTTGAAAGTCTCTTCCTTCGTTGTCTCGGAGAAGATGAAGCAACTCATGCAATGGAGGAAGCCCATTCTGGGGTATGTGGTGCACATCAATCTGGCCCTAAGCTTCACTTTCGCGTAAAGAGAATGGGGTATTATTGGCCCACCATGGTCAAAGACTGTATGGAGTATGCAAAAAGGTGTCAAGCTTGTCAATTCCATGCTAATTACATACACCAACCGCCAGAGCCATTACATCCTACAGTTGCTTCATGGCCGTTTGATGCATGGGGATTAGATGTGGTAGGACATTTGTGCAAGTCTTCTAAAGGCCACTTATACATCCTGGCAGCTACTGACTATTTTTCCAAATGGGCTGAGGCTGCACCCTTTAAAAAAGTAAAAAAGGAGACAGTTGTTGACTTCATCAAGTGTAACATCATTTATCGGTATGGTGTCCTTCGATACATCATTACTGATAATGGGTTAAATTTTAAAAATAGTTGGGTGAATCAACTATGTGAGAAATTTGATTTCAAACAGTATAAATCCTCCATGTACAATGCTCCAGCTAATGGACTTGCAGAGGCATTTAATAAAACACTTTGTGATTTATTGAAGAAAGTGGTTTCCAAATCAAAGAAAGACTGGCATGAGCGAATGGAAGAAGCATTGTGGGCATACCGAACTACATACCGCACACCTACCCAAGCAACTCCTTATTCTCTCGTCTATGGTGTAGAAGCTGTTCTTCCCCTCGAACGACAAATTCCTTCGTTAAGGATAGCCATACAAGAATGTCTCACGAATGAGGAAAATGCCATTTTACGTCTTCAAGAATTAAAAGCACTGGATGAGAAGAGGCTAGAAGCTCAACAACAGTTAGAATGTTATCAAGCTCGGCTTTCTAGAGCCTTCAACAAAAAAGTTCAACCTCGGTCATTCCGAGTTGGAGACTTGGTACTTGTTGTTCGCAGGCCTATCATCATGAATCACCGCACTGGAAACAAATTTTTGTCAAAATGGGATGGACCATATGTAGTTCGTGAAGTCTACACCAATGGAGCAAGATTATTGATGAAGATAGAGTGTTGGTTGGTCCCATTAATGGCAAGTTCTTGAAACGCTACTATCCATGAATGTGTAATGCTCCTGGCCTGCATGAGCTAAAACTGTGAAAGGCACCAAAAAATAAAAAATAAAATAAATAAATAAATAAAAAGTTTTGTTCCTTTGAACTACGTAAATAACTTGATTCCTTTTCGAGGGTACGTAGGCAGCTTAGAGATTTGTTCCAAGTTCAGTCACTAAAAAAAAAAATGTACTACTCCTGGCCCGCAAGAGTATAAACTGTGAATGACAGAAAAAATAACTAATGACAATGTTATTTTTCAAAGCAATGATTCTTTTATTGATGAGGTTGAAGACTACAATTCTACTTTGCTAGTTAAATAAATTGCTCTAAAAAAAAAATGATGGCTCACTTTAAAGCTGCAAAGCCAAAATCTCTTCACGTTCTGTTTGCAATAATTCTTCTATAGTCCTCATTACTTCAAGATCCTGAGCTGCAAGAACGTTAGCTTCTTCAACCGAGGCTCGTTCTTTTCTGAGCTTGGCAACGGCCTCCTTCCTGTGAGATAATTGTCCATTGTGCAACTCCTTCAACAACATGGTCTCCTTGTCCTCAACGTCAATCAAAGCATCTTGAAGTGATTGCACCTGCTTGGAATCAGTATCTTCCAAAGTAGTGGCATCAACGAGCAATGTATCAATGTGAGTGAGTTGCTCTAACTGCTGATCTGAAGTCATTATAGAAGTATAAGAAGATTTTGCATCAACATAATGAGCAACATTCTTCATATATGACTCGATTCGTTTCTTTAGACCAGAGTAATCTCCAAGAAGTTTTGAGAGTTCATTATAAAGTTTTTCAAGCTTGGGCCCCAAGGATGGAACCTTGTGAATGGGAGTGTTGATCACAATACTTTTGATACTCTCAACAAGGGCTAAAGCATTTTTGCGTCGGGCATTTATGATGATGTCTTCCGCATTAAAGGCTGACACTTCAGATGAGATAATTTGATGTGAGAATAAATCAACCTTTTGAAGTTCTTGCACGACCGCCTGGGGCGTTTGGTTACTAATTTCATGCCCTGCTAAAACATCCGAACCTTGAGGAGTCTCATTTCCTACCGGTAAGACTTATGACAATGCATTTATCTCAGGTATCAAATCAAATGAAGATGACCCACAAACAAATGCTTCACTACCAGTAGGGTTATTAATGAGGACGAGATCTTCTTTAAGGTTTCCTTCTACCTGAAAATAAATAAATATGAGTAAAAAAATAAAATAAATAAAAATAAATAAAAATAAAAATATGGCGTAAAGGGTGGGAACCTTACTTGTATTGGTTCGTTACTACTGAAAGCCATTCCAAAATATCGGTCCACGCCGCGAGAAGCAATAAAATCTGTTCGCTTGGAAATACGCTTCGTCTTATCACTCATATGTTTCCAATTGCGATCCTCATCATTTACCTCCATGTCTTCATCTGAATCTATCACTAAGTGGGTAATAGGATGGGTGTTGATTTGTAGTGGAATATGTTTGGCCACCTCTACATGACTTTCGGAACTCTCCTCGATACCATGATCACTATGAGATTTAGAGGCTGCCCCAGAAGTTGGCCTAGAAGGGGTCGACTTAGGTACATCGTTAGTAACCTTTCTAACTTTGGCTGGTTTCCCTCTTGGAGAAATTGCAAGCTTAATATGCCCCGAAGTACCTCCTTTCACTGTGAATGGATCAACATAAACTTTTGACCACCATTCAGCATAAGTTTTGGTGACAGAGAATTTTTAAAAATTAGAGTTCGAAGGAATTTGCACTTCACATTCAGTATGATAACGAGTGGTCGATCTCCATAGTGTCAAAATCTCTTCCAAAGCACCAGTGCGAATATCCTCTTTCAATTTGCCCGGAACATCCTGGTGATAACAAAACTGTCTACCGAATCTGTGTGGACTGTAAGGCTCAATAATTCGTCGGTCACCTTGGCGCAACGTCATGTAACTGGACCGGAGGCTAGCCAAATACTCAAAGTCATAAAGAGGTAGATGTTCCTCATCCGTTAATAATCTCCTTGTCGGTAATGTTCTGGATAAACAAGATAAGTCAACACCTTTACATAACCTGAACAACTCTTGGGCCTCTGTCTCATCAAAATGTTTCGCAGACCCTTCCCCCGCGTACCGAGTCATTCGAGGCAGGTAATTACGGTTTGGGACAGAAAAGTTTGTTTTGAAGTATTCAGCTAACCAGCCATATACATAGTGTATGGGAAATGACACATTAGAGTTTCCAGGATCAGGGGAAGAAACAATATCATTTAAACCTCTGTAAATGTTAGCTAGAACGGGAACAGAAAGACAAAATTTATTACCGTCTGCCATCATGCTAGCAATCTTGAACACCTCAGGACGAATTATATTTCCAGGATTGGTAGGCAAGACAAACTTGCATAACCAACACGCTATGAATGCTGCTAAATAAGTTTTGTTCCTTATCTCTGGCTCTATTCCAAGACTGGTAAACATCTCATCTTCTTGTGGCGACCAATTATTAACAGGATCAATTATTCCAGAAGGGTTGTGAGTCTCTTTGGGGCGTTGAGTCTTATTTCTCGACCCTCTTCTCGGCGGTGGTTTATTATACTTAGTGGCGCCTCTGAACCAAAGCTTTGTCCATTCAGAAATTTTAACAATTCGGTCCCGTTTATATTGCTTGCAAAGCTGGTGGAAAGCTAAAAATAAGTACCGGCAACTCAAAGGAAGAAGAGAATTTCCATCTTTGTCAATAGCAGATAATTCCTTTACACAAGGAACGACTTCTTCGTAAAATTTCCACAAAATGGGAGACCTCCTATCAAATACAGATCGCGAAGGGAAATCGATAACTCCCCAATTGAGCAGTGGAGTGTATTAGTTGAAGGACACCAAGACTCAAGGAAGGCTCTGATTACATTCACATGTCGATCATAGGAGAACAAAGAAGCGAACACAACGCCATATAATTTGTTGTCTCTAAGGAATTTGCCGTGACGACCCAAAACATCCTCTGACCATTCCCAATAACCTGGTGTGTACGCCAAGTCAACAGAAGCTTTAAAAGAAACACCCCATTCCATTTCTCTAGCACGCATTTTATGACCCATGAGTGAAAATTGCTCAGGTTCTTCTTCTTCAACTTCGTGAAGCGCAGACTTCAACACTAAAGCATTTGAAACTGATGCCCGTACCTTATTCTGGTTATAGCCAAGATTCACAAGCATGCAGGAAAATTCTTGAGACCATTGTGACAAGTGGTATAAAGTATCAGGCGGAGGCACCCGTGGAGCAAAATGACCAACCAGTGGGGTCCCTACATCAAGAGTAGTGCCTTGCTCCATGATTTCGTTCTCTCGTTCTAAAATAGTTACGGTGTTTATCTTGAAACTTTTGAAGAAAACCATGATTGGCGGGTGTCAAAGGATATTTACCTGGAAAAAAAAAAGTGTGAGAGAAATTAAAAAAAAAAAAAAAAACGTCCAAAAAGAACTGACAAAAGTGTGCCAGATAATAAAAATGACACTGAAGTGCATTAAGGGACCCCGAATGGACGAAAAAGTGACACCGAAGTGCACTAAGGGACCCCGAAGGGACAATAGGAGTGACACCGAAGTGCACTAAGGGACCCCGAAGGGACAATAGGAGTGACACCGAAGTGCACTAAGGGACCCGAAGGGACAATAAGAGTGACATCGAAGTGCACTAAGGGACCCCGAAGGGATAATAGGAGTGACACCGAAGTGCACTAAGGGACCCCGAAGGGATGAGTGACACCGAAGTGCACTAAGGGACCCCGAAGGGACAATAGGAGTGACACCGAAGTGCACTAAGGGACCCCGAAGGGACGAGTGCTTGTGTCAAAAAAAAGCTCTAACACCCCCTCAGGTTTAGTTAAACTAGCCTTAACACCCCCTGTTACCAAAAATACCCTCGGATTCTTTCCTTATAAACTACGTAGCTTAAATAATAATAATTTTATTAAATATAAACTATGTTTCATAAATAATAATTTATTTAAAAAATAATATATTTAATAATAAACTATGTAGCATAAATAACAATTTATTTAACAAATATATAATTAATAATAAAACTAAAAATAAACTATGTAGCATAAATAACAATTTATTCAACAAATATTTAATTAACAATAAACTATGTTGCATAAATAATAATGTCTTGAATTATAAAATATGTAACATAAATAATAATTAATTTAACAAACTATGTAATTAAAAATTAATTTAACTAATAATGAACTATGTAGCATAAATAATAATTTATTCAACAAATATATAATTAAGAGAGAGAATCAGAGGGTATTTTTGACAACAGGGGGTGTTAGGACTAGTTTAACCAAACCTGAGGGGGTGTTAGAGTCGTTTTTGACACAAGTTTAATATGTGAGTAATAAATGCAAACCTGAGGGGAGTGTTAGAGCATTTTACCCTAAAAAAAAATCAGTTCCAGAGAACAAACCAAACGGGGCATTGGTTTCTGTTTATATTGGCGACTCTAGTAATTATAGATTGCCGTTCGCCGTTGTATGATTATAATAAAACCATACAGACGAATCCGAAACTTGAAAGTAAAATAGTCGAAGATGGGAAGCCAGCTGAAAAACCCTAAGCAGTTGCAGCTAAACCCCAACTGGGCTCAACTCCGCGAAGTACACTTCTTCCTCCTCTCTTCTTTCTCTACGTGCCTCCACTTTCTCTCTCTTAACTTTCTCTGTCTATTCCTTTGTGATTCACAGAAACTGAAAAGCGATGGCTCTAAACCTTATTCAAAGCGTCCAGAGAAATCAGAAACAGAAACCCAAAAGACCGTACTAGGTGAAGAAATTTGTTTGTTGCCTCTGTTTCATTATCAATTTTCTAAGCATTCGCACTTATCTGGTTTTGGCTTGTGCATATATACACACACACATACATATTTTAACAGGGAAGCGCAAAGAGAGATCCAATGTGGACTCCGACGATTCTCTACCTAATCCTCTCACTCCTACTTCATCCGACTTTAGGTAAATCTTCTCGCTTATTTGTGGCCCTTTTATCTTGGGAAAGTTCACTTCTTTAAGGTTGTTGTTTGCTTACTGTAGGAAAGAAAATATGATCTATATTTTAAATACTGGCAAAATAGCTACTTCATCCGACATTAGCTATGTTTATTTAACAATAGCCAAGTCTATTTGACAATTTAGCTTAGTTAAATTTAGTTCTTTATCTTTTTCTTTTCCCGAAACAAGAACATTGGAGAACCAATTTATACAAGTATATTTCATTCCTCTGTTTCTTTGACAATCAAATGGAGGTAAGCTTAGAATTTATTCATTTATTTTTTCATGTAAACTTTTGAGAAAATGACAATTACTATCTGTATTAGTCTATTAGAGACTCTAACAAGACGGTAAGCTTTTCATTCTTATATTAAAAGTTACATTATCATGGATTTTTTTATTTATTTTTTGTCAATTTCTATTGTTATTATTAATATTTTATGCTTTAGTTATTGTCATGTTACTTATCAACCTTAGACAGTCTGACAGATACAATAGCTATGGACTGTGAAATGGTTGGCACCAGTTCCCTGGGAAACAAAAGTGCCCTTGGACGGGTCACAATGGTATTCTTTCGTTCCACTGGTTTGCATCTCTCATTTTTGTTTATATGTGTGTATTTGTATAAACTGATTGTGTAGCATGAAGTTCAATGGTCTGTTCATGATCTTTAGTTTGCATGTTGTTAAGGCTTTCATGCTTTTTCCAATAGAAAGATGACCTTGAATGCTTCCCTTTTTTACTAGAATTTTGTTTATGAATCATGAAATCTTGTATCAAGTGGGAACTCATCAAGAACCAAATAACCAAGTGCACGATCCAAAAGTAAAGTTAATCCACCTTGAATCTATTTCTGTATGAATTTCCTGACCATTTGGAACTACAGAACTCTCCTCTGGCCTAGTGATTTCTTAGAGCCAATAGAATAGTTCTTAGCGTATTCTTTATTAGCTTGCTTACTCCCAATAAATTAGTAAAGACTTAGTTGTCTAAATACTAACTTGAAAACTGCAGGGGCCAGAATTGTTAAGTAGAGAGCCATCTTGATGGCCCCCTTTTTCTCCCTTTTTTTTCTTTGTACTGTGAGAAGGATTAACCTCTCAATCAGGTGCTAACCAATCAATCCATCCTTTCCGCAATCTCCAAAAGGGCCCCACATCCTTGTGACTCTTCAATCTCCTTTTATGACATTCTTTTACTGAAGATCTCTTAAACATTTACTGTCATGGACATTCACTGTAATACTCCGCTCCAACACATGGTATGATATTGTCCGCTTTGGGCCTGAGCCCGCACGGTTTTGCTCTTGGGTTTTATCCCAAAAGGTCTCATACCATTTGAAGAGAACATACTACATATAAGCACATCCCCTTTACCACACCCAGGCGATGTGGGATTGAGCACCTTGTACCCTGTCAGTGTGGTGGCTCAGCCCAGTGTCTGTCTTCGCACCCGCCCACTCACACCCGTCCGCAAGGGTTACTACATTCACGGTTGACATTTTGTCAATTCACCCATCTTTGGGCTGTAATGTTATGCTACTTCTACCATTGTTCTTGATATTCTGCGTCCCTAATAGTCTTGGAGTTTATCTTTTGATTTTTCCTAATTTTATTAAAACCAGTAGTTGGGTATTTATGTCCTTAATCATTGTAAATTACTCAATTAATGTGGCTAATTTGTCTTTCAACAAGTTCACTGGTCTTTTGAGAGAATTATTTATCAATGCACGCATGCTCAACTTTAAAAGTTGTGGGAAAAAATAATAGTAAACATCAAATTTGAAATATTAAAGTAATAAAATTAAACTTGACTTTGTTCAGCAATAACAAACTTTTATCTGTAAGGCTAGGGTATGTTTTGGCTCGGAAACTTAAGTTCCTATAGACAGATTTGAGGCAGTGGAATAAGGAAGTTGTCAGCAAATGGGATTTGTAATGCTACAGTGATGGAAGAGATTAATGACTTTGACATCAAAGAAGAAAGGTAGGTGCTGGCGGAGGAGGAGAGGGAGCTTAGGGAGGATAGAAAGCAGTGCTTGAGAGAATCACATTCTAGAGAAAGCGAGTTGAAGACATAAATCTAGAGTACTCGGAAAAAGCCACTTATTGATTTCATTCATTAGTTTTGTGCATATGATATGGCAATGTATATCGTGTAGTCCTTTGCAATTACTCAGAATATATTGAACTTCCTTTCTGTCACAGATTTCGAATGATATGCAACATTAGATAAACAGTAATGGCTTCCCATGCAGTATATTTGGACAAAAATTTCTCTAAGAGCTTGGTGATGGGTAAGGTCCCTTATGTTGGTTTAGAAGCAACAAAATCAAGATGAATGTTTCAGTACTGTTGCATTTCATTTATCGTGAAACTACACTTATTGGGTGCTTTCTCAAACTTTTGAGACACTAATAGCTCATGTTATGGTTGTGCATAGTTAGTTTTCACTTTTCACTTTTCAGTTAGATGGTGCTTTAACTTTCGAATGTCCTAATGCAAGTTTTGTCACCCCTATATTGTCAAATGACATGCAGTATATTTGTCACCCTTATACTGTCAAGTATTTTTTATTTCTAATATTCTATTGAGCAACATCCAAGTTTATGTTTCAGAATTTTCATGCTAGGATTTGGGGTATATCATTACTTCGTTAATTTTTTAATGTCATTTATTATTGATGAAATTTGGTTTATTACAGGTAAATAAGTGGGGAAATGTTATATATGATGAGTATGTTCGCCCGGTAGACAGGGTTGTTGACTTCCGTACAGAAATTAGTGGAATCCGACCTCGTGACTTGAGGAAAGGTTGATCTTTGTCTTTGTTGCCTTCCCCCACTCACCTAAGTTTTTGTTCTGTAGATACAGATGTGTTTGTGCATATATATATCCTATTATATGTTAGAGATCGACACTTATCAGTATATATATGTGTGTGTGTGTGTGTGTGTGTTAGAGAATCGACATAATGATTATTTGTTTTTTTCCCCTATTTATTTCATGTTTAAGTGCAATAATCTTTTATGTGATGTGTGTATACTGTGGGATATCATAGAAGAATACATATGATTCTAGACTATCTGAAGGAAATGGTTGGGTCCTGATTTTAGGCATAAGAAATTTTATTATATATTAAAAATGATGCTTTCTTAGGCAGCATGATTCTCATTTGTAGTTCTCTCCTCTCAGCACCTGGATATCATTCTGAGATGTATTGTCTATTTTTTCAGTATCTGGATGTCCCATGTGGTGTGGATGATTTGTATATATATAGCTATTTTGGTTCAACCTCTGCACCCGTAGGTGACCTGCATTCTCTTTACCACTTTCAACGTACTTTCGTCTGCCATTGACAACTAATCTCATTTGTAAACATTGCATATAAACCTTCCAAAAGAAAAACTTTTATATCCTTGATGTGCTTCTCAAATGCAACGATCGATTGTTCAAAAGTATTCAATGGAAAATTCAGTAGTTTCATATTCCTTCATTGATATGCATAGTCAGGGATGTCTAACCTAATGTTTATCTATCATCGCCATGAAAACAAACGGAAAATAAATAAATAAATAAATATTGCAGTTTTACTAATCAGGCTAAGGATCATTGCTTGGTGCAATGGTAAAGTTTGGACTGACAAGAGTGAATTTGTGGCTTCAAGTCTGAGATAGCTACTTTATTCAAAATAATGCTAAAAGTTAGTTTGGTCTCCAGTTTCCCCCTCCCAGCGGCACAGGTGTGATATACTCTGGGTAATTCACTTAGAACTAAACAATCTCTGAAGGCATTATTCCAGTGCACTGGAAAGGATTGGTTGAACTCGTGGAAGTTTCCTTCTCCTACTGCATCTATATCAAAATTGTGCTGAGATCAATAATTTGATAGAGGCATTTCAAGGTTGAAATGTATTCTGTATTTTGGTTTTTCTTTTTCTTCCACTTTTCTTTTCTTTCTTTCTTTTTTCTTTCTGCCTGTTTTTTCAAATGTTCAGATCTTTACAAGATTGGGATGTTATTGTAATTTTATAAGAGATGCCTTTTGGATTTCTCATGGGCGAGTGTTTTCATAACTGATTTGTAATATATTTTCTATTCTATATGTAGTGTGATGGTTTTGCTTTTATGTTAATGATTTGTTTGGATATCTAACTAAATATAGAGTTTTCCGTGTTTCCATGTATGCAAGAATATATTAAAATCTAATAGTTAATCCAAATATGGTTTATGTATTACTAGTTATTCAGTATTGGAAAGATGTTGCCTATTGATGTTGGAAATAAGTTGGCTTCTTTAAAATATTAATAATAGAAAAATTAATTAAAGGCTACTTGTTGAAAAAATACCAGTTGTGAGGGTGATATGTTCGAAACTATAAGGGCAGTTGTAGAATGCCTCATGCATATTAATTATGTCATCTGCAGCAAAAGATTTCCGTATTGTTCAGAAGAAAGTGGCAGAAATGATCAAAGGACGGATACTTGTCGGCCATGCCTTACGCAATGATCTTAAGGTTGGTATGTCTGGTTTCCTGGTTGTGTCTCGTGGAGTAGTCATCCTAGTATTTATAGTTGAATTTCTGTACAGGTATTGCTATTAAGTCATCCAAGGAAGGATGTGCGGGATACCTCGGAGTACCTACCCTTTCTAAAGTATGTCTACCCTGACTTACTTATTACCCCTATTTGCTGCATTTGATGTTCAACATTAGCTATGAAGTTTCTTATGAACACGTGTGGTCAATGAAACAGGGAAGGGCGTAGTAGGGCACTTAGGCATCTTGCAATTGAGTTTCTTGGTGTGAAGATCCAAGATGGGGAGCACTGCTCTGTTAGTTCCTTGTCTTTCTGCTGTTTTTTTTTGTTTTTTCATTTTAATATGCATATTAGTATCCTTTTTCCATTTGTTATAACATGTACAGCAACAAGTAAATGGGATAATGCTTCATTTGGTTGGATCAAGCAAAATCCACTGTGAGCTCCAGAATATTGGCCAGTTTTGTCCACTAATTTAGTGAGTTCGGCTAAGACTGAGCTGTTCTGGAGGTACTAAGTTGTATCCGGGCTTGTTTTGGACATGAACTGCCTCCCACTGAGCTCATTTGATGGACCTGATGTTTTGTATTGTATATTAGGTACTTCTGTTTACCTTTATTTGTGAGTATCATACCCCTTAGGCTTCCCATCAGTTAACGTGGAGATGATGTTTATTTAAACGGAAAGGTATATCATCATTCTGCTAATTCATTGGCTTTTAAAAGTAATACCCCCAGAACTATCATGCCATTTTTGTAAGCAACCAATAGCATACCTTGTAAAATGAAGAATTTAACAAGTTAACAGCGGATGATCTCTCTCTCTCTCTGTGTTGTAATTGTTTCTTCAACTGTTCACTTATTTTCTTTATTTATTTTACATTTTCTTTGGGAGGGTGGATTTTTCTGGCGTTTACTTTGCCATCACTCTTGTATCTGCCATGTTCTGCCTAGGGCCATGGTGAAACCTGAATGTGTTTTGTTTCAGATAGAAGATGCTCGTGCTGCAATGCTGCTTTATCAGAAAAACAAGAAACAGTGGGAGAAGAGTGCCAAAGATTTCATCAAGCTCTTGCAAAAGCAGAAGCAACGTAAACAAAAAAGGAAACCAAAAGAAAAAGAAGGTTTAAATACAAACCATGCTGCTGTTGCTGCTACATCACGGCATCAACTTCCCGTTACAAGTTAATGCTTCAGAAGCAGTCCAACCATATATCAGGTGCTTCGTGAAATTCTATAAGAAAAATTCAATCGAAGGAAGAAAAGAGCTTACAGAATGGTTAAAGATGTAAAAGTGAAGAAAGGATAAGAGACAACAATTATGACTGCCATGTATAAATCACTTTATTTGCCAATCAGCAGCCATGCCTGCTGCTAAATTTTTAGCAGAATCTATCTTATTTCACTAGAAAATGTTTCTAGATATGCTCAAATTGTGTTCTTGCGAGAACAACAATTGTCATTTCGCAATGATAAGATTTGGAAACTGTGTTGTACACTTTTTATTTTTCCCCGGAAATTCAAGCAACGACTGTTGTACACTTGATTGTTATTCCTCTGCTGGAAATTTAGCAATGAACAAGGAGTGATTTATGAAGAATATATTTTATGAATAATTAAGTCCTGTCATTTTCACTTGACTATGTAAAGTTGGGGAATGCAGTCACAATGAGACTCTGTATGAGAAGTAGGTTTATGTTGTGCTAAAGATATTCCATCCTCAGTATACAAGATCTGAACGATTGTCCCGTGGACTAAATTTCATCCAAGGAAAGTTTTTTTTTTTTTTTTTTTTAAAGGACGAAAATGACATTTTAAATATTTATTTAGTAATTTTTAATGTTGACTGGAAAAGAGGATGTGTTAACAAATTATAATTTTAATGGGTTGCGACTGTAATTTTCAAATGCATAGGAGAGACCTCTATGATTTCAATTAACTAGAGAGAACGTCAACGCGATTTACATTACTTTTTAGATGCGCTAAGTCAAGTTCAATGAATACGATACGGCTACGGCACATTACTTTTTAGATGGGGTAAGTCAAGTCTTATTTCGTCATTGTATAGGAAGCATGAATACGATACAGGTACGTCGATACGATAAATTTAAAAAAAAAAAAAGATATGAATACGAACAGAATATGGTAATATAAAGATAATAAATTATATTTTTATATATGCAAAAAATGAGTTATTAATATTTCTTTATAAAATATTATCATTAACAAACAAAATAAGAGTTAAGAGTCATTGTATAATTTGCATGGATGAATTTTGTACTAAATCATAATATGCATCTCAACACTTTTTTTAAATGAATTTTAAACTTTTCTTAACAATTATAATATGATATTATTGTTGACATGTTCAAAACTTGTTAAAAATGTGTTTTGAAGTATTTGAGAAGTATTGGATACGTGGTTGAAGTATGTGAGAAGTATCGGATATGTGTTAGAAATAAAAATATATATTTTAAAATTATGGATACTTTTAAGAAGTATCGGACACGTATCCGAGAGTATTCAAGGAGTATCGATATCGGATACAGACACGATACAGATACGTTACTCTTGTAGAAGTAACCGTACTTTCTAGATCATTGTCAGTCTAAAATTATTCGATGTTTTAAACAATGTTCTTTATAGAATTTAGTAAAGCATTCAAAAATTTATATTATTATTATTATTATATTTATAAATTTAACTTAATATTGATTATTATAATTTTACTTCAAATTTTCAAAGCTTTTGTGTCACAAGTTTGGTTAATAATTACTTTCCTTAAAGAATAAATCATTTGATCTTAACTTATATTATATAAATTACAAGTAGTCATAAAATATCAAAATTATAATTTTTTCTTATATTTTGAATTACTCGACTTTGTAAAACATTTGTTTAAATTTCTGCTTAAACTGTGACGAAGGTACAAAAATTATAAAAATGCTTCTACTTCAAAATTATTCACAAGAAAAGAAGAAGAAAAGTCTCATCATTCTCAATAAGCCTCTCTGCAGGTCGAGTAGATATTGGGTGAGCCGAGTATATTATGTCATTTGTATACCAAGCCAATTAAAATGCATCATTCAATGAAATGTTCAATGAATGGGTCCCACTTACATATAACAACTACTCTCAACCAACTTGAATGATGTATTTTAATTGACTTGGTATACAAATGACATGGTATACCCGCCTCACCCAATATCTACTCTGCAGGTCACCTTATCAAAACTCACATAATCTAGTTTAGCTCCTCTTATTGGTTATCTCTCTCTCTCACTCTCTCTCTCTGTTGGTGGGCCAGTGCTACTAAAGTCCCCACTCCTCATATTAGCTAGCAGATTGAAGGGTAGTTTGGGAAATGTTCCTTTATCGAGCCTTCTCACGAGACTTCTTCGTGATAAAATGTCCGAATGTTTGGAGATAAAGGTGAGACCATAAATATCCTTGCTAAAGTTCCTGTCTCTCTGAATCTTCGTTGGAGTCGCAGACGGTACCGGATCGTCAGGTATGCTTTCGATATTTACACGATCTATATCGATTTTTTGGTCCATAGCGTTGTGTTTAGGGTTTATTTTTTTCCAGTTTGTATCTTAGCGAAATCGTCCTACTTCTAACTGCTTTTTGTATGCGATTTGACCCTTTTCCTCCTATTTTTAGGGTTAGATGTCGATTTCTTATGAGGTGCTAGCGCGCGTTTTCCTTTTCAACTTTCCTGAGTTCTTTTTTGGAGTTCTTAAATTTAAAAAATTGATAATTTTTTTTTTTCAGATTGGATTTTCCGGTCTCCCATATTTAGATGCATCCTTTTAGAGTTTGTGTAATGTGTAGAAGGATTTTAGGAATTGGTTAGTTACCGTATTGGAAGTTTTTCATTTGAGAAATTTAAACATTGTTTGGTTAGCACCGTGGAAGTGTTTGTATTGAAGCGAGACTGGTTTGATTTTTACTTCAAAAAGGTAAATAAGATGTTCACTGGATATCACTTTAGTGTTTAGATGCATCTTAATAAGTTGTTCTTCTTTTGGCTTGGGTTTGGTGCTTGCAATTATTAATTATTCTTTTCTATTTATTTATAGAAAATGGGTAGTTTATGTGATTTTAATGTGTACTGTTCTAGCTGTTTAGTTTTTGGTTCCCTCCCCCCTCCTTTCCGAGTGTTTGTTTGGGACCATTGGTTGGCCTTTTAGTGTGTGAAGACATGGTCTGAAGTCTAGGGCCCCTCAAGTCGGAGGATGGGTTACCCTATAATAACTATGCTCCTTGATAGGACAAATCCCGGGCAATTACATTTTTTCTTGGGGTTGATATTTGGTTGTAATTACTTGGTTATCTCTTAAGTTGCTTCTGTATGAGGAGGGAGGAACACTTTGCCTTCTGTTGCTTTTAGTTTTGGGGTTAGTACAGCTAATTTTCTTTCTTTATTTCTTTCTTTCTTGTGGTTCCTTTATGCCATTGATTTGTTTGAGAAGATAGGAAGATATTTTTTGACACCCTCACACACACACACACACACACATATTGAGATTAAGGAGTACAAAATTCTCATCCTCCACTCAGCTGAGCCTAATACAGCTACTAACTTGTCTAGTTGGCTCTCATTTGTTGAGAAACCAAAACAATATTGTGTGGTATCTCTGAATATTAAACAAATTGTTGATTAAAAAATGAATGGAAATTTATTTCCATTAGGTTAAAAGTTGGTTTTTGTTTTTTGTTTTCACTGTTGTCAGTACATTTCCTAATTTTTCTTGTCTATGATAGTTTTGGACATTTTAGTGCCTGATTGGAAATTTTCTTGTAATGTATGTTTTCTTAAAGCATAAGTTTTCTTTATAGTACTGTTCTTATGATTTTGTTGTGGATAAATTACTATTTTAAAGCATAGGTTTTTTTAACTCTGATAATTTTATAGGATTTTTGATTCAGTGTTAGATATTGTTGCTTGTCAGATATCTTCTAAATTATGTTAAGGGTCAGTTAGTTCATATCTAGAGTTAGAGACTGTTACTGCTCATGAAAAAACTACTCATAGAACCGTTAATAAGCATTTAATGACTCAAATACAGTTTGGCACTTCAAGTTACTTTTAGTACTTGTAAATTCCTTTTGTCGAACAGAATTAATAAGCATACTCAATGATCTAGCGGATGAACTAATATGTTGAAATGTTTATGATACTGCAGGAAAGCAACTGATTTGACAAATGGGTAAAAGGAAGTCAAGGGCGAAGCCACCACCTAAGAAGAGAATGGATAAGCTTGATACCGTTTTCAGCTGTCCCTTCTGTAACCATGGGACCAGTGTGGAATGCCGTATGTAAGTGTTTATTAATTGTTATTTGCCCGTTTTATATTAATGAAGTTGGGAGAGGCGTAATTATGCTGAGATATGGGATCCTAAAGACTAAAGAGTGCATTTGAATGAAGAATTATAATATGCGAGGATATTTGAAATGAAGGATTTAAAATGTTTGTAATTTACAATTCCTGAAATAAAAAAAATTGATGTTCGAGAAAAAAAAATCCAGATGCTTCTTATTTGAGCTCTGCCAAACAATAATTCATGCTTCTGGATTGTGTATGCTTAACCTTATCATGTCCTTATTAAAACACCAAAATCATGGATCCTACATGTTTGCTATATGATCAATACAAAATAGAATAATTATAAACAAAGATCCCGAAGTCATGAAACAATGAACACATCTTAATGGTTTTAATCAATTCAAACAAAGAGAATAAAGATGGATAGTCTGTAATTCAGACAGTTTTACTCTCTTAATTCTTTTGTTGAAGATTTTAAAAATAATTCCTTTTTTTTGGGATGATTTTATTGGAGCACTTTGTGTCATATAGTTCTTTTTTTGAAATTAGAGAATTATCATTTTTTTTCTTCTAAACTCTAATAAAAGAATTTTAAAACTGAGGATTATTGAATTCCTCTGTAGTTTTGAAATCCCTTATCCAAACACAGCCTATATATATGAATTCATGAGGTCCTGTTGCTGCCCAACTTTTTGTTTTTGTTTATTTATTAAGTTTTTTTTTTTGAATTGGGATGCAAGGGAAACAAGCTTAAATTCATACATACCTGTTCACCTGAAGGTCTGATTAGTGATTTTAGTCTACACGCGTAATATATGCGTCTTAGTTTTCCATGGAAGCAAGATCTTTATCTTTAGAATCCACTCTCAACAAATACAATATGAAAATTGTCAAAAAAAATACAATATGAAATAGTAATTTTACTTATCCAGATCCAATTTTTGAGTTTTAGGGATCTATGTGCCTAGTGCATACGTGCCAAAGAGAATCACTATACCTTCAGTATTTCCACATTGTCTCAGTTTTTATTATTTGACGTTAGGTTTTATTTGTTTTCTTGTATACAATCTTGAAATTTTGTTTCATGTACTGAAACATAAAAATTATCTGGTTCCAGTGATATGAAGAACTTGATTGGTGAGGCCATATGCAGGATTTGCCAAGAAAGCTTTAGCACTACTGTGACAGGTATGTACAAGCTCATTGCTTATACTTATGACCTATCAGAATAAATAAATTGGTCACAGGTTCGTTCTGCCATCCCACGCAATGCAACATTAGGATTACTGATGTCAAAAATTTTGGTAATACATACTTTGGGATATGATGGGACTAGGACTCAGGACTACCCTGCAATCTGTAATGATAGAGTCAGAACTAAGTAATGGAGTATGGTCTTGTATTTCTGAATTAGATGAAAAAAGAGAGAACGGATTAATTGTTATGGACTAAAGGAGGGGATTGGGTCTCGCTATTTTTGGATAAAAAATTAAAAACTTTGTTATGAAAAAAGAAAGTAACTTTGTTTTGAAAAAACTTTGCAAATTGACAAATTGCTATTCGGATTGGTTCATCAGTTACTCTTCTACTCCCTCTGTCCCAAAATTCATGTCCCCTTTTCAATTTTTTGACGTCCAAAAATTCATGTTCCATTTGAAAAGTCAATGTTAGAAGATAACTTTTGAAAACTTTTCCCAACTAAGAATATGGACTTTAACATCATATGTGCAGCTTTGGAATATTAAGGAGACTATGCATTAAGTATATGTCCTCTTAAAGAGTTGGAATTCCAAAAAGGGACGAGCAGAGCGAGTATTGCACAAGAAATTTGTTTTTTAAACTACTGTGTAATATTTCTAATCAGAGGTCCTGAATCCCTGGGCCTACCTTATTTTATGCACAATATACTGTGCTGTCACACTCCAACCTAGGTTGTAAGTATGAAAGAAAAGTCCTAATTAATTTTGCAAGAAGACTAGAAGAGGAATAGATAGATGGGTTGGCAGTTGGGTTCTACAATTGCATCAGTTGTAGTTTTAGAGCTATTACAAGCACAAAAAGACAGAAGGAGAAGTGTTTCCTGTCTCTGTGCTTGTTATGGACACCATGTAAATGGATGAAACTTGGATACCTTTGGGGTATGTTTAAACTTGGGGGATTTAGAGAATATCTGAATCTGATCCAATATAATTATCTAGTGATTTTAGAGGATGGTCTAAATTAGAATTCTTTGGTTCCTGAACCTATTTGCTATGGCCTTTTTTTTTTTCTCTTCTTATGCTTGCTATTTTTGGCATTGAGTGCTTGGCATCTCTCTCGCTCAGTAGTTGCAATGTAAGCTGGAGATTTTGTCTTTATGTTGACTTTAATTTGTTCCTTGTGATTTTTTCAAATCTCTCTCTCATTCTTATTATCTTTCTTTTGCAGCTTTAACCGAACCTATAGACATGTGAGTTACTTTTAGAAGAACACTAATGTTATTACAGAAATCATTTTATCAGGCATTTCTTGATGTTACTAAATTGTGTGGCTACAGATATAGTGAATGGATTGATGAATGTGAACGTGTCAACCTCGAAGATGATGGTGCTTAGGAGACAGATCAGATCTTCAGAACTTCTGGTTGTACCATGGAAGGAAAAATAGGAAGTCTGTTTGTCAGATATTTTAAAGTTGTGCCATCCATTAGTGAGGTTCGTGATGGGAGAAGGCAGATCTGATACTATCGAGTACATGTTTAATGTATATAAATGTTTTCCAACTATTTGGTGCATGTATTTTACAACATATTATGGATGTTACAAGGATGTTGCAATTGGTGATAGAATCATCGACTAAAGATTATCAACTCTATCAGTTTACCAACTGATGCTTTCTGTGGGCAATTGTTGTATGTTTGTATCTTGTTATATCTTGTTAACCATCAATTTTCCGAAATCTTGTTTGGATTTTGGTTTAATGCTTCAAACAAAATTGAGACAAGCTCGGAAAGTAATCGGTTAGAAGAAAAATGTTAGGTTAGGGTATGTGATTTTCAAAATAATTTTGATATGTAAATGGTTGGAAATGGATGATGAATCATTTTAACTATTTTTGGGTATATTTATTTATTTGTTAACAAATAATTGGGGGTGATCTCTTTTGATATATCATTTTACGAAACTGATAAACTTCACCCATCTTAAAAGTAGTTATTATTCAGCCAAGAAAATGTTTACATTTTACAGGTATTTTGAAAAATGACTCCCTGATCCACGTTTCTAGCCTATAATTCTTGAATTATCTCAACTTTTGCATATTGACAGGGTGGCAATATCCCCCGCCCCCTAATGGGTGCTTTTGGTAGGTCCTGTTTAGGAGTAGGGGATGAAGTGAATTTGTATTTAAACCCTCCTCCTGTTATCTTTATAAGGGTAAATATCACTCACATTCTCTGAGGTTTGATGTAATGGTAAAGTTATCAACACTTCAGCTTTTTCATTTTTTTAAATATGTGAAACGTCGTGATTGTCCCTGATTATTTAAATGTATTTTAATATAAAATATCAAAATATAAAAATGACCACAATACCCTTCATGATAATGTGCATTGACAACTAATTTTTTATTTTATGTTGATATTATTATTTATGGAAATAAATAATTATATATATTAGGTTATATATATTATAGTGCATATATATAGATGGATAGAGAAAAATAAAGAGAAATTTAATTATTTTTTTATTTTATGTTAAAATTATTATTTATGAAAATAAATAATTATATATATATATATATATTATAGTACTATACTGTATATATGTAGATAGATAGAGAAAAAGAAAGAAAATTTTAATTACTTTTTTATTTTATGTTAACAATATTATTTATGGAAATAAATAATTATATGTAGATTACATATATTATAATATATATATCAAAGGAGTATTTTGGTCCATTAGATAGGGTTAAATGGGTAAAATTAGTAGTCAAATGGGTTAGGTCAGAAGTCAAAGGGCAGCATGGTCATTTCACCTTTAAAAGGTGCTCTGACATGGTATACTTTTGACAAGAGGGAATGTATGTGATATACGACACAAACCACATGAGGTGTTAGTGACTAAAATTTATAAAGTTGTAGCTGCATATCGATACATCAAACCTCAAGGGGTGTCAGTAATATTTACCTTAGTTATAAATATATATTTACTCTTGTTTTATTATAAATACCTTCATACATGTGCGTGCATGTGCGTGTGCGTGTGCGTGTGCATGTGTGTGTATATGGTAAATTTCTCTTGTTTTATTATACTATTCCTTTAATACCTTCATACGTATATGCGTGTATATATATATATATACACACACACATACATATCATAAATTAGACTGACATGTTCTGAAGTTTAGTCAAATTACACTAACCTCTCTTGTCAGAATTGTCGGGTGCACGACGTTATTGATTCTTGTGTAATTATAATTCTGTCCTTATATATATATATATTGTATTGTATTGCAATAAACATTACCCACGGAGAATACTTATGTCTTGACTGTGGTCAACCTCCCCTAAGTTTGGTAAACTATGTCTTGACACCCCCTGATATTAGTTGACCGTCAAGGATGTCAGAAGTCAACTAATTTGAAAAGTTAAAATGCTAAAACTACTATTCCTGTTTGAATGTACAATTTTACCCTCAATTACTTGGACCTTTATACATTCACTAGATTCATTTATGAAACCTGCATTTTTTTTCTCTCTAGTACCGACCTACTGTTCTTCTTCTTTCATGCTAAACCTAGAAGTTATGCCCTGTTTGCCGACAGCTTACTCCGGCCATTATTTTCGACCAAAATTCGGCATTAAATGACCACAATACACATACAATTAACTCCCAAATCCTAATAGATCAAACAATCTTTATAAATTCCAAAATAATCCCAAACGTGACCTACCCATGAACTCCACAATCCACCATCTTCACCCATTAAACAGCCACTATTCTCCATCATTTTGACTCACATCTCATACTAAATTGATTGTCTAAATAGGTGATTTTAATGCTTCTTGAAATATTTAGAATGATTAATGGTTTGGTTTAATGAGAATATTTTGAGGTGAAATTGAAGAAAAACCCATTGTTAAATGATGAAACCCTAGTTTTTTTTCATAGATGGTAAATGGCCAAGATGGACTATGATTTTGAAAGATTTTCTTTCCTAAATATAGTTTGTTGCTTAGGGAGTGGTTTGGTATAAAATTTGGGTCGAATGGATGGAGTTGTTGCCGAAATAAGTGGCTAAAATTAGTAGGTCATGGAAGGAGGTTTACTGGGTCTGTTGGTGAGTGAGTTTGAGGGAAGAAGAAGATGATGAATTGGGATATGCTAATACGTGAGTTTGAGGGAAGAAGAAGAAGATGGGTAGGGGTCTGCTTGTGCGTGAGTTTGAGGGAAGAAGAAGAAGATGGGTAGGGGTCTGCTGGTGCATGATTTAAGGGAAGAAGAAGATGATGGGTTTGGGGTCTGCTTGTGAGTGAGTTTAAGGGAAGATGAAGATGATGGTTTAGGTTTTGCTGGTGTGTGAGTTTGAAGGAAGAAGAAGATAGGTTGGCAGCGCGAAGCCCAGGCGTGGCAGTGACGATGGTCGAAGATAGTTTTCATATATATATATATATATGAAAACTATCTTCGACCATCGTCACTGCCACGCCTGGTATATATATATATATACTTGTTCAAACCCTAAGAAAGAACATGTTAATTGGAGAGAGAATGGGCTGCTATATGATAGCCATTATTGGATTTAATTAGGTCAAAAATGACTTTTTCTATTTCGGATTATTACATCAGCTATGATGCATGCATCTGGATAATAAACAGAAGGGTACAATAGTAAAAACACATAAACTGTTAAAAACAAACGACCGTTAATTTTGACAAGGGGTCTACACAACCTTTGCGACATAATTGAAATGGTAATCATTATACATCCCACACAATTAATCCTCAATTCATAACCATGAGATCTATTCATATATTGAATTTAAGTCATACATTTTATAAATGTAGTCTTCTAAGTTCATAGTCATTATATGAATTACATGTATATTGTCTAAAAATATTAGCAATTCAGTTATTGACTACAACTATAACGAATCAACATGCCATAAGTCGGCATGGATAGCCACATACAAGATATCCAAAAATAAATCCAAAATGCCATGAGGAACTTCATTTAGACGTTCATGTCTCATCCATCATTGACGACTTATCTGTAAAAAAGTTTGGGGGAGAGGGGTGAGCAAAACAACGAGCTTAGTAGGAATGCCCCAACCCACCTAGGCATCGACCCGACACCAATCTACATGATGTGCAACCATGATGTCGCTACTATACATGACATATATCAAATTCTCATGCCAACCAACTCAATGCAACTCAACACGTATACATTTAATCCATATAACATGCTTAACAGTTAAAACACATAAGCATCAAGATATTTACATTTTATTTGGTTATAAACTGATACATATACATGATTAGTCAACTTCGACAATCATGTGGTGTTTGGCAACTTTGATGACACCAAAGTGTTGGTCAACTCCGACAACACTCGTATGATGGGGCAACTCCGACGGTCATACATTTATGGCATTATATAAGCCTTGCACTTATGATTGGGCAACTCCGACGATCACTACATTTGGGTTATGATTGAGGATCTCCGATGATCATCCCATTGTGGGTATTCTCACCATTCCAAATATATGGTTGGTCCCCTCCGAATTCCATGTATATCATACTTGGACAATACTCAGATATACACGTATACATGTTTATTAAACACATATACCTCACATATCATATATTTATCATGTTCTTCAATGCACATTCTTGTTATATTAAACTCTAGCATGCATTTCATCTTATACAATTCCCATATAGTTATATATATGCTCCAATTTATGCATATTGCTCACATATGCATATTGTTTTAAAATTGTTAAATAACTCGCAAGTGTACGAATCTATTAAAGTATAGTTCGGCAAGAACGAGGTCAAACCCAAGGGAACAAGTTGACACTCGCACCCAAGTCAAGCAAAGCTTGCTCAATTTTTTGATCACCTATGGTACATGAAATTGTAGGACATCCAGGATCCTTAAATTTAGGTGGAGTGCGATGTTGGATGATTGAGCTAACTTGCTCAGTTAGGAAGGCTTTCTTGTGCACATTCAAGCCACGTTTGATCGTACACAAGTCTTTCAAGAATTTTGCATAAGAGGGGATCTGTTGAATTGCATCGAGAAATGGAATATTAATTTTGACTTGTTTAAACACTTCCATAATCTCATTATAGTGATTCCCCTTCTTAGGCTTTTGAAGTCTTTGAGGATATGGTGCAGTAGGAACAAAGTTTCTAACTGGTGGACTTATTGGAGATGGTGGGTCAAGACTAGGGACTTGAATTTCTGACTCAACTTCAGATGTAGTTTTGTCCTCTCTTCCTAAATCGCTAACATGGTCCTCTTCAATTTTCTCATTATGTATAGGCATTTGGACTCCATTATCAACTTGTTTACCTGATCTTAGAGTTGTGATAGAGTGAACCTGCTCATGTGAACCAGAAGTAGACGGATCACTAATATGAGACTGACCCTTTGGGTTAGGCACAGGTTGACTAGGAAACTTTCCCTTCTCACTCTCTCCTACAACAGTGGCTAATTGACCTATTTGAGTTTCTAACTTAGAAATTGACTGACTGGTCTGTTGCATGAACTGTTGGAGAGTATCCTCTAAAGTTGGTCTTTGTTGAGGTGGGGGAACATACGGAGGGGCATTTTGGGACATGAAAGGATATGAAAATTGTGGTTGCCCTTGGGGTTGTGTAGGTTGCACCCCTTGGTTGTTCCGAGGTTGGTCTTGCCTCCAAGAAAAATTAGGGTGGTTCCTCCAATTAGGATTGTATGTGTCAGAATAGGGGCTGCCAAATGGTTTCTTATATGAATTAAGTGCATTGGCTTGTTCGGCTATACACTCATGAAAAGATGCAATAGATGGACAAGTTTGTGCCGTATGAGAAGAACTTCCACACAATTGACACATCTCATTAACTGCACGAACAGAAGAATTACTTCCTTTACTCATCTCTATAGCCTCTACTTTCCTAGTTAGACTAGCTATCCTCGCACTCAAATCGGTCTCCTCTCGGAACTCGTAAATTCCTCCCTTTTTGGGTTCTGAGAGCACTGATAGACCACTCCTTTCAACCCTCCCTGAGTACTCCCATTGTTGAGAGTTCTCTGACAACGTATCAAGAAATTTCCATGCTTCATCCTCATTCTTAGACATGAATTCTACCCCACCTCGTGACTCAATTAGTTGACGATTATAGGGTGACAATCCCTCATAAAAGAATTGAACTAATTGCCACTTGGCAAAACCATGATGTGGACACTTAAGGAGAATATCATTAAATTTCTCCCAACATATGTAAAACTCTTCACCCTCTTTTTGAGTAAATTGCATGATATTTCGACGAAGGGAGTTAGTTTTGTGCATGGGAAAGAACTTGGTAAGGAATTTAGTGCATAACCCATCCCATGAATTGACAGACGCGGGTTCGAGTGAGTATAACCAAGATTTTGCTTTCTCTTTCAAAGAGAATGGAAATAACCGTAATTTAATTGACTCCTCAGAAATATTTTGAAATTGTAGTGTGGAGCAAATCTCTAAAAATTCTTTGACATGGAGGTATGGATCACCAGAGTTAAGACCTCTAAAAGTGGGCAGTAAATTAATTACCGCCGCCCGTATCTCAAAATGTCCTTGTTGGGTAGCAGGTAACACAATGCAAGATGGGTTTGTAATATGCACGGGAGTGTAATAGTCCTTAAGGGATTTAGTTTCAACAGGATCTGCCATCTTGGGCAAAGAAGGATCTCTAACACTAGAATTTTTCACACCCTTTTGAAAGGTTCTCTCAATCTCAAGATCTAATGGAAACAACTCTGGATTCAGTGATCGACAACCTAACATACACTAAAATGACTCACAAAAATACCAACCAAATAAACAAGCAAATTTTTTTTTTTTTTTTTTTTTTCAAATTTAATTCAAGGTTAGTGATTTCTATTTTAATATATTTTTTTTTTATTTATTTTTATTTATTTTTATTTTCCTAAAGAATTATCTGAATTAGTTCCAAAATAATTCTTACCTAGTTAGACAGCTTCTACTCCCTTTCAGAGGAACTAGAGGATTACCAGTTAAGCCCCACCAACAATACAACCAGGAAAGTTTCTAAGATAGATTGGAGGGGTCACAAACGGTCCCACTTAAAAACCAATCTCCTCAGAACTTTCCTAGACATTGTGAAGTTGGAAGGTGCTCACTGGAGTTACCAAAAGTTAACTCTGTCCAAGAGGGTCCTATAAGCTATGTGAATTCCTATGGCCAATGTCTACTTGATTTTAAATTTAAACTAAATTTGGCTTGGGATAGACAAATGCAAGGATATTTTTAACCTAGTTGGGCAAGGAATTGGTGATGAAATCCAATCCTTATCTTGTTGGGGGTTTGTGCCCTTACTAAAATTTTAATGCAAGAATGCTAAAATAAAATGCACAAACAAAACACACCATAAAAAATATAAAATAAAAGTGAGTGAGTGTGTGGTCTTTCTTCTCTTTTTTTTTTTTCTTTAAATAGAGAAAAAAATTAAAAATAAAATAAAAAATAAACTTGAAGAAAGTGTGACCCTAGGGTTATTTCTAAGTTATTCTATCCTAGAGTTCTCATGCACAAGTTATCAACCTAAAACAAAAATCTATGTTTTCCTAATCTAAGAAAAGAAAAGAAAATAAAAATAAAAATAAACGGAAGGAAAAAAATTGTACTTACTTGGATTCCAAAGTAGTGCCCAAGAACATGCGAAAAAGACAATTTTCAACAATACCACCTATAGAATTCAAGAAGTATCAGGTAAAACAATAACAATAAAATAAAAAAAAAACAAAACCTAGAACAAATAATTAAAATTGGAAAGATTTTTTTTTCTTTTTGATAATAATAAAACAAAAGAAAGAAAAAAAAAACTAAATTATAACTAGTAGAAGAATTAAATCAATTGAAATTTGATTAGTTTTCTTGTTCGCAATTCCCCGGCAACGGCGCCAAAAACTTGATGTTGTTTTAAAATTGTTAAATAACTCGCAAGTGTACGAATCTATTAAAGTATAGTTCGGCAAGAACGAGGTCGAACCCAAGGGAATGCTTTGAGAAGAAAAACTAATACAAATTCAAATTAATTTAAAACTAATCTAGTTTAAACACAAGTTTAGTTGATTTGAGAGAAATTAAACTAACATGAAAATAAAATAACACTATTGAAATCAAATAAAGAAAATAACTAAGGTTTTGGATTCCACCACCATTAAATCCATGAAGTCTCTAATATTCATTTATTAATTCCCAAAGTTAGAGTAGCAATCAAGAAATCAATCTATTGCTTACTCAAGATTTAACAATAAAGCACTATGAAAAATATATTAAAAGGTAGATTTTCCTTCGCTTCACTTGTGTAAAATTCTAAGCATCCTATGTATCCAATTTAATGAAAAACATAAGATCAAAGATTATCACTTTTAAGAAATACAAACCCAAGCTTAGATTAATTATAATACTTTCTAACTACCACATATACATGATATAGATGGTGAAAGAATTATAAAATAATTAATCACAAGAAGCAAAAATCATAAGCAATTAAATCACACACATGAGAATTAATTAATGAACAAAAGAACTTCACTTCATTAATGGAGGTTTCCTCCTCAACCCTAGTTGAGGAATTTAGTTACACATGATAGAAGAAGAAGATAACAAAATAATAAAAGACATAATGAATGAATAAAACCCGGATTGTCTCTGTCTTCTCTGCCTTGGCCTCCACTTCTTTTCTCCTCAAAACAGCCTCCAATTCACCTCTTTATACCCCAAGAGAATACATAAAGTCCTAATCCAATTAGGAGATAAAGTCCTAATCCAATTAGGAGAAAATTAGGGTTTTCCCGCAGCCCAAAATAGGTATATTTTTGCTGACATTCGGCCCAAGTTTTGACCCAGTAGAAGTTCGATTCATGAAATTTACGTGAAATACAAAAGTGTGCAGAATCGAATTTCGTTCAACCCACGCGGAAATTAAGTCGAATTTATACTCGGAAATAAGCTTTTCAGTCCACTTTCCAAAACGGGATTAAAACTGGATTCAGTGTAGAATTGGGCTTTAGGCCCGTAATCCTCTTAAACAGTTGTAATTCTCTTGAACCTCTTCCTTGGGCTGATTTTAGTTGAAATATGGAGTTGAATGGACCCATTAGATGTAGGCTTCATATAACTTTCTTGGATATCATCTTTAAAAGCCCAAAATCATTGTCTTATCTGAAATAATCATTAAGGCCCTGAGAAAGACAGAAAACACAAAAACAAAGTAAAATCACATATAAATTATCAGTAAGAGAATAAAATATGTAAATTAAGAGGCTAGAATGCGTAACATTCAACGCCGATCAATGGGGCAACTCCGACGGTCATACATTTATGGCATTATATAAGCCTTGCACTTATGATTGGGCAACTCCGACGATCACTACATTTGGGTTATGATTGAGGATCTCCGATGATCATCCCATTGTGGGTATTCTCACCATTCCAAATATATGGTTGGTCCCCTCCGAATTCCATGTATATCATACTTGGACAATACTCAGATATACACGTATACATGTTTATTAAACACATATACCTCACATATCATATATTTATCATGTTCTTCAATGCACATTCTTGTTATATTAAACTCTAGCATGCATTTCATCTTATACAATTCCCATATAGTTATATATATGCTCCAATTTATGCATATTGCTCACATATGCATATAATACATCATATAGCAAGATATGCTCTTATTTCATATACATTACAAGTATATATTGCACAATTCATCACATATCATATAATGAACACTTCTAGTATGCATAATTATACAAGAAAATGGCAAATAATAATTCACTCAACTCCCACCACTTACCTATACATTCTAGCACAATTCATACAATCCCAAACTCACCAAAATCCTAGAATCGATGAATAAAAAGGAAGAAACATCCCTTCCACAAACTTGGATCTTTTCCTCGCAAGCCCTAGAATCACCAAACTTCAAGTTTCTCCAAATCGAACTTTCTTTACGTGGAATCGTAGATCGGGACAAAGAGAACAAAATTTCCTTCTTAAACGAAGTTTGAATCCAAACTTCAACTACCCTCAATTATTGAAACTCTTTAAAGAGGGACTTTGAACCCACCAACTTGAAGGGGGAGCAACTTTCTCTTTTGGAGCAAGTCCCAAATCTCACTCTAAGGTGCTCAAAATGAGGAAAGAAGATGGAGAAAAAGAAGAGCTTGAGAAGGGCTTTAATGGATGATTTCTCTCTCTCCCTAATCTGCCCATAAATATAGATATATGTGTATTGACAACACATTAGATGCAAAATGACTGTTTTACCCTTAAGTCACTTAACGTACCTCCTAAGCTCCATTTTTGATTTCAAAAGCGGTTACGGTTCCGAAATCACTTCCTTAACTAATTAAACATTTCATTTGGTCCAAAATCAAAAATAAATATTTAAAAAAAAAATCAGATTTTCGAGTCCACCTAACCCGCTTTTCGGATCCCGCAGACCTAAAATTTTCAAGGGTAAATTACCCTCACCTTCCTTGAGGTTTGGACTTAATACTCTTAGATTAAACTTTCCAAAAAACCACTATAACACCCCTTATCACCGTTAATGAAAGAAAACGGCATTAATAGTTGGCTATTCTTTTACTATTTTACCCACACAACATAACAATAATAATCCATTCAGTAAAAAGGGTGAGGTGATATGCTAGATGACGTCCTGTCCTCCCCCTCTTTCTCATCTCCTTCTCAAAGTTTCATAATCATCGATCTCGATCTGTCGTCCTGCACCGCCACGTATCTCTCGCTCAATATATATACATATACACGCACATATACATATATACATATTTTTATATTCTCACTCTCTATTTATACATGTTTTTTTCTTTCTACTGATCATACCCACCCAACCTCTTAGATTTCCATTACTAAATTGATGAGAGCTTTCTCAGATTTTTATTATTCACCCTTCCATTCTCTTATTTCTCTCTTAATTGAAGTCTATGAGTAGTACTGGGCGCTGGAGAAATCTTCCAACCCATCAGTTTGATTTACGCATGACATATATTATTGTTACAGGGGATGGATTGGGTGTTTGCGTTATGGATATATATATATGTATATATGTATCCATAAACACATGATTCTAGTTACATAAATTTTGAACTAATTTATCAAATTGTGTTTTTATTGTAATTGTTTCATTGTTTACAGATCAAAAAAATTGAACGTGGAGAGAGAAAGAGAGAGGAGAGAGAATCAAAATGGGTCAAAGCGAGGAGAGTGATGGGTGATGCATTTTCACTTAATCACATAAATGGTATTGGTTTAATCACAATAAATCAGTATGTATATATATCTCATTCCATGTCTGACTTTAATTTACTTAAAAATTAAAGAGATATTGCATACAAATTAGATGATGTTTGTGGATGAAAATTGGATTGAGGTTTGTGCTCTATTTTGGGATGGTAAAATAGTAGAGCATCGACTTACCATAAGTTGGACCGATATATGCTTAATATATATTTGCACAATGAGAATGACAAACTGAGAGAGATTTCTATAGAGCTAAGTTCTTCAAATGGTGCTGTTAATTTGGGTTGTGTTCCTTTTTTTCCTCAAATAAATACACATTTAGATAATAAAAAAAAGGTATTTTTTCATGAATAATAAGGTTGCTTTCAGAAAGTGAGAGGGCAGTTTGGGCATTTAATATAACTTTTTCTAGCTATTTTAACGGTGAGTTAACAGAGTGGGTGGGTGTGTATTTGACTAAAACCTCAGGGAAAGTTGACTGTATTTTTTTCAAAAGTTTAATCTAAGAGTAATAAGACCAAACCTTAAGAGAGGTTAGAGTAATTTACCCAATTTTTAAACTTACCCAAACGCTCCCAAAACTTTTCGGAACTTCTAAACAAGTCTACAAACATGTTTCCCATACTCAAAAGATGTTAAATATCATTGAAAATGCATTTATGAAAAAAATGATGAATAAAAATAAAAATCAGCCAAAATTGGTCTCGGTCTCTACAAAAAGCCAAGGCTCGGTTGAGTTACAGATTCTGTTTATCAGGAATGATCTATTTCGTTATTAGTGTACATTTCTTTTTCTTTTTTTTTGGATTTCTAGCTCTTGAGTCGTTTTATTTTTAGTTTGCGTTCGTCCCTTTTATTTGCGTTTTTTTTTCTCTTTCTTCCATGCATAGAATTGAACTTTTCATGTCGTCACTAATGATTCATTTTTATTTCATGGCAAGTTAAAGCAAATCAATCCATCATGATAAATGTGATATTCTTCCAACCTTATCTCTTTATGCTTCCTTGTGGTTTTGTCTCACATTGAGTCTCACATTGAAGACAATGTTGAGTTTAGGCTTGGGGGTGTGGTTTAATTTTAAGAAAATTACAAAGGGTTTAATTTTTTTTTCAAAAAAGAAAAAGAAAAGAATAACAATTTCTAAGTTTATGCAGTATCTTAAATCTTTATATGTCGCATTTGCATATTATTGAGGACTGAATTGTTATCACATTAATTTTTATGAAACCAAACTGAGATTTGAGAATCATTAGTGTATTTGAGACTAAAACATTTAATCAAGTTGAAGTTAAATTTAATTTTTAGTCCTTACACTATTCATCGGTTAGTGGACGACCTTCATAGTTAAACCTTGAAAACATCTCACGAGCACTATCGACTTACACTTTTTAGGAATTAAGATGTCTGAAACTTGGTGATGTTTACTTTATTGCCTTGGGAAAAATTGAAAGACTAACATTTGATTAAACCTCTTTTAGTATTCCCAATGTCCTCACTTTGGTAAATTCTAGAGGATGTCCTAATTAATCAAGAAAGTTTCAAAGATATAGTAATTCTTGAAGTGGTTCTCTTTACGAACTTGGACTTAAATTCTTCACTCGGTAATTAGAGAAACCTCTTTGAGACTTTGTTGGGAGAAAAAAACTATCGATGTAAAAAAAAGAGAAAAAAAGAAGAAATATAAATGATACCTCATTGTAAGCCGCCTTCCATCAAAGGTTAAGAAAAAAAAATGAATCTTTTGAAAACTTTTGAAATCGTATACATTTCACATATACTATATTTGGTTTGATCATATTTTAGAAAGCTGGTGATTCTTGGGATACTAAAGGTTACATCTTGAGATTTTGACCAAATTCTAATTAGTGTTTTGATTGATTCACTTCACAACAAGGTTGGACATTGTGGATAATTTGCTAAATGTTGATAAGTGAACGAGACTTTAATTGAATTTACTTTAGACTCTGAAGATGGATTTGAAATCTCAAATTAATTAATGATTTGAAATCTCAATGATCGGGCATTATTTCTCAAAATGATGACAATTTCGTATTTAATATATTGTATATGTCATATGTTTATTTTCTTTGTATACTGTATAATGTTAAGAAACTCGTTTGATGTTTGTGGGTATCATTACTGAAAACTCTCATGAGACTATACCTCATCCTTTAGGGGAAACCTAGGGATTTAAAGGCTTGTTGTATACGATAAATGCAATCAAGAATACCAACAAAAATAATGTAGTTAGATATTAATTTTCTATTAGTTTTGCTCGAGGGCTAGCAAAATATAGGTTTGGGGGTATTTGATGAGTATATAATTTGTACAAAATTTATCTCTAAAATTATGTTTGTGAGCACTTTATTACTCCATCCGTCCTATAATTTTAGTTCAGTATTCCTTTTTGGGATTTCCCAAAATACATATCTATTTCTTAAAATGGATGTACTATCTTTTATATGATTCCTAAACTACCCTTTTCAAACTCCATCATTCTAAAAGTTGGCCCCACCATATAATAATAATATTAACCTTTAAACAAGGACTAATGTGTAAATTCATTCATTACCACTATAAAAAGTTGGCCCCACCATAAAAAGTTAGATTCTCCAAACATCCTAAGAATTATGGGACGGAAGGAGTATATTTTATTTTAATCAATAAATGTGTTTTATGTATTCTTAGGTCATTGGAGATTCACTCAAAATGTAAAGCCATAGAATTTCTTTTAATTTTTAATTATAGTTAATTACGTTTTAATTATGATAAGGCTTGAGAAATTAGTTTAACTATGTGTTTTGGGTGCGATGAGACTTTTCTGAAAATTTTGAGTTCAGGTGTGAGACCAGGGAAGAGTTGGGCTAACCGCGGCCAGGAGACTTTCATAAGTCTCGAAAATTTATATAAAGGCATATATGAATAATTGAGGGGTTTAAAAGATAAATTAGGAAGAGAAAATGTTAGTACGTGATTAGTAGAGAGTTAGTAGTAACAAAGAGCAAATTAAAAGAAAGAAAGGGACTTAGTTACAAATATGAAAAATATATATAGACTTACATCATTTATTTCACAAAAAAAAAAAATCGAGTTTTCTCTCATCTCTCTCTCACTACAACTTCATCCCAATTTCTCTCTAGAATTAAGATGGCTTAGAGGGAGATTAAATATTGTTCTAAGAGGAAAGATTGTTCCCCTCATCATTCTCTTCAATTTGATCGGTTCAAAGTTCAATTTTGTGAAAGTTGAAGATTTGGACAAACTAGGGTTTGTAATTGGGGATAATTCAAGAAGAGAAAATTATTTTCCTTGCTATGATCTACACATCTACGATTTGAGGATTGAATTTGAAAAAAAATTGAAGATTTGGTGATTTGGAGATTTTAAAAAATTAAGCTTGGAATTGAGGTAGAGGTGTTCTCTCCACTTTATCATCGATTCTTTAGGAATTGATGTTGGTTTCGAATTGATTAGCATGTTTAGAAGCAAAGGTGGAGCCAAAAAATTTACTTGGGGGGGGGGGAGAGGAATTTACATTATGTAATTAAAATTTGAAAATATTAGCAACCATTTGTAACATAATTTTTTAAAATATTAGTTATAATGTATATCTCTTGAGAAAATTGTTCAGGAAAAAAAATTCAAAATTAAGAAAAATGTAACTTAAATAATTAGACGGAAAATTGATGTGCGAAAGAAAAAAATTGAGAAGATGAAACGATAAGTTACAACTAAAAAATGAAGAGGTAAAGAAAAAAAAAATTAGGGAACCAATTTTCCTTCAACAATTAATTGTTTCAGCTTTTCAAAAATCCAATTTTTAGAAAAAGATTTTGAGTTATTTGATTCCACTTCGGAAAGATATATTTGATTAAAAAAATAATAATTTTAACTAAACAAAATCTCACAAGTTTTAATAAAACAAGATTATTTCTTTAGTGACTTATACAGAAATTAGTCATAGGATTTGGTATTTGTTAGTAAATGACTATTAAAAGTTTTAGTATATACGATGATTGTTGTGGTTTACAATCTCACAACACTTCTTTTTCCTCCTTCCAATTTTTCATTTAGCAAATGAAGATTGATATATAATTCTAGATGTTTTTCTTGTAAACATCAATTTCAAAAAAAGTTTGATAAGAAAGGTTCATGCATTTTTATTGAATATGAGGGGACATTAGTGTATTTCTCTTTTGAATTAATATAATAGATATTGTATATGTGTATATGTAAATGAAATAACGATTTGTTGTGGTAAGGATTACAATGTTAATGAACTTAAATTTTTATTTCACAATATTTAGGCGTTCAAAAGTATAGCTACAAGGACTAAGTTCAATTTTTTTTTCTTATAGTTTTCAGGGGCACACAAGCTAAATTTATTTTCAAATTCTCTATTTGGGGTCAATATATGAGTGTTTTTAAAAGATTTGGGGGGGGGGGGGGAGGGGGTAAATTAAAATTTTTAATAAATCTTAGGGTACTATTTAAAATTAATTATTTTTTTAGGGGTATAAAAAAATTAAAAATTTTTTTTGGGAGGCCACCACCCTTGTTTAAAGGTGCTAGGAAGTGAGTCTTGTATCTTTACTTACGCTTATACTTCCTAATTGACGTCTTTATTTGATAATTATGATGATAATTATATGCATTGCTGTTGTATATATATACATGTTTTGATAAAATTGTTGAATGAAAGTATGTTAGAACATGTATCAATGTGTACTATGATAGAAATTGTGTATGCATGTCTTATAGGCTAGCAATTGAGGATACATGTTGCCTATTAGAATGATTTATAGTTGTGGAGACTATGTTGTATATGTTGCGTGTTATATGTTTGATAAAATGCAAGAAAATGTTCCCTTTTATAAAAATTGTGAATACCTAGTGAAAGAATTGATATTGCATTGTGATATGCTTAAAAATGACATATTTTAGCATGGAATTAAGTGACTTATGATGCACTTGAAAAATGATGATTATTGCATTGTTATGTGCATGAAAATAATATGTTTTAGCATGAAAATTAAGTGGCTTATGACCCGCTTAAAAATGTGTGATACATTCAAAATTGTATGTATTATCATACTTGAACCCTATGTGATTGGTTATTGATTTGGGGAGTAGGTTGAAAAATTATGAAGGGCCTCGAGCCCGGAACTTGGCCAAGGAGGTTTCTTTCGAGTTAGTGGCCTATAAAGTAAAATATTATTTTATTTAGACTCTCGGGTTAACTACCCATAAAGTAGAATATCGGTTTTGTCTAGACCTATGAGTTGTTACTCGTAAAGTAGAATATTTGAAAAATTGGCTAAAAAATCCCTTGACCTGCGGATCTACGACTAGTCCCACCCTTGTTGATTTCAAAACTTATGTGATTTGGTGTATAAGTCTTGCTATTGAATTGTGAAATTCATGTTGATACTAGCATGACTTTTATTGAATTAAGCATTGTTGAGCACATGGTTTGTTCATGTATTGTGTTGAGATTCCATAAACATGAACATCGAAGTATGCCATGTAGTACGTAGGAATGTCATGATTGCATTTCATGTAGGTTGCGTTGAGTCAATGCATAAGTTAGTTTGGGTATCTCTACTGGGTATGCTGGCGCTTACTCCCTCCCCCCAAATATTTTTATAGATAAGACACCGATGATCGATGGAGTTTGAAGTGCTAGGATCATGAGATTTACCTTTCGTTGCTATTATCTATGTTATGTTTTCATATGCCATGTTTAGGTATTTATCGAACCTTGTAATTTGGATTTGAGTATTGGATAGTATGTGTGTGAGCCATTGATAAGCGATGAATGTTGTGCATTCGCGCGCATTTACTTATGTATTCTAATCCTATAGTTGTGCATATTGTATAGTTTTTACGCTATTTTATTATTTTTGGTGATTTTAAGTTCTATCTCGAAAAGCGGCAAAATTTAACGCTACTAACATTTCAAGAATACATTTCGAGTCTAAAGTCTACTTGGTTGAATGCCAACATCATGAGGATTAGCAAATGAGAGGAAGTTGAGTATCAATGCCGGAGCCGAGTACAAGAAGAAGTCCATTGCAGGCCATCACAGCAAGGCATTATGATATATCATAATGGATAATACGATGCATTGTAATGTCGATGCATCGTAATACCACTTATGATATATCATAATGGCGATGCATCGTAATACCAATTACAATGTATCGTAATCCCTACAACAGACAGTTGGTAAAAGATATTTTGGCCACTTAGCCACTTGTCTCCAATCTTCCCCAATAATATTTGCACGTGTTTTTTCGGATATTTTGAGCTAGAAATCTGATATACATGTAATTTTTGTCTCATAAGGATAGATATAGTGATATAGTGTAATAGAGAGCAAATATAGTTTTCTAGAGAGAGAAGTAGAAGTTCTAGAGAGGGAAAACCTCAAAGAAGGTTTTGTAAGGCCTTGAAGATCAAATGGAGCTGGGATTTCCTCTATCTATGAATTGCTTTCATCCCACCATGATCAACTAACTAATTCTCTAGGGTTTGGACAAAACCCTAGCCATGTAAATATGTTTAAGTTGTAATAAATTGGGGATTTGCTTATATATGTGTAATTTTCCATTACTTTGTGCCTTGTCTTCAATATAAGTTTACAATTTCTATATTTTCATTTGATACAACTTCATTATTCTTGTCTTAGAACATTAAAATGCCTAAAATGAGTTCTCAACACTTATACTTTCAAAAAAAGTATAAGTGATGGCTTTGTAAATGCTTTCACTTGAACATATTAATTCTAGTTCTTGATAGTCCATACTAAGAGAAGTTAATTTTGATACACTTAGGTAAGTAGCTTAATGAGGTAGGTAGATGAATTAAGCCTATCGAAGTTAGACTTTCTTAGTTAGGTTTCATGTAATTTTCTTGACGACGTCGTCGTAGGCTGCAAGCCAAATGCGTCATTTTTACACTTATGTATACATTCCCCGATTTATCTATCAATGGACATATTTATGAGGCTATTGGTGAATTCTAAGCCCTAGTCCTATCTCATTTTCTCAAACGTATTAATTTTAGCGTCACTTCTACATTTCAAGTAGCTATAATCAAACAAACACCAATGTTTGTGAATTAAACTGGAACCAATCTCTAATTATAACAATTAAATCAATGTAGTTTCTGTGGGATCGACACCCACTGCATAGAGCCCTATTCTTCAAGGATTCGTTCTATTGTGAGTGGTAAATACACTTTGATTGTCAAAACAAAAAGCACATTAGCCATGTTTCGCACTTGGAAACAATTGAGGATGAGATTTGGGATTTATGTATAAGTTTGGATTAATTCCTTTCATATGGTATTATTACGATTCCTTTGCCATCTAACCATGCTATGATTAAAGTTCGATGTATGCAAGACCATTTTGAATGTTGTAAATTAAAAATGAAGGTTGAACTATGAAATTGAACAGTCGAAAAATCCTACAGGATTCTGATGAATGACCTACGATTGATCGAAAGTCATTCATTGATTAATCACAACTTCGATTAATCGAATATGGGATTACAATTAATTGAAAGCATGAGATGCAAATGAATGTCAGATTCCAGTGTATTCTGATGGATCCTACTATACATCTACGATTGAGCGCATCTTCGATTGATCGTAGCCTTATTTGCGATTAATCATAAAGAGGGTTGCGATTAATCAAAGAACAATGTTCGATTTATCGCACTGTGCAGTCAATGTGGACTAATGATGAATCTTAAGTACTCATGTACCCTAATGAAGGACCGATTTGTAAGAGTTGACTTATATACATTTATGTATACCCGTTGCATATATGATTAAGACTATGTTTTTGCGGTTATGATATTTAAAAATTTATTATAGATTTGGATGACGATTCATTTATGATAATTACCAATCCCATTTCCCTCGCTCTTAACCGGGTGTCAAAAATCGAGGCGTGACACAAAAGAAGATTATTTTAGCAAATAAAATTTTGAAAGACCCATTTGCGCATACTTCACTGTTCAAATTATAACTCTTAGTTCAATTGTTAGAATAATGCAAGCCTAGACTTTTTGGAAAGTTGATTCATAGATGAACATTTTTGTATTTCACAAGAAAGTCTAAACTCGAACATTTAAGAAGTCAAAATACCGTGACAAGTCAGTTGTAGAAATCTGGGCAAATTTGATGTTGCATATATTTTTAATTTTCATCAACCTACATCAAGGCCCACTTCAAATATGAAGTAATGGATTAGACTAAATTGCCTAAAGTCCCAGCCTACTTAGAATGGGTCAAATAATAATTATAATAATTATTTTAATGATATATGTATATACATATCTATTTAGATAAATATTATAAAATCAAGATAATTATCATAAATATTAAATATATTAATATGGTAATTATCAAGATCAATTCAAATTAAAATTCTACTCCTTCAGTGAGCCTATAAATAGAGGTAGATGGGTGAATAAGAGAAGACAAAAATCAGTGGAGGCCAAGGAAGAGAATAAAAAGATAATTCAAATTTTATTTCATTATGTCTTTTATATATTTTTTTTCTTCTTCTGGCATGTGTAACTAAACCACTCAATTAAGGTTGAGGAGGAAACCTACATTATAACTTTTGTTTTGTTTAATCTCTCAAATCAAATTTTGTTCAACTAGATTAGTATTAAATTAATTTGAATTTGTATTAGTTTTTTTTATCAAAGCATTCCCTTGAATTCGACCTTATTCGTGCCGATCTATACTTCAATACATTCGTACACTTGCGATTATACATTTTTAAAACAACAACAATATCCAAATTTCTCAAAAAATTTCCTAAAATCAAACGATAAAGTTCAGCGATTATAAATTCAAAGACAAACATTAGATTGATTCGCTAATCACAACACGCACAAGATCTATGTCTTTTAGTCACCAAAACAAAAGGAATTTGAATACATACAAAAGTTGCAAAAAATGTGGATCAAATTGTTTATGTTTTTCAGAGCTTCAATGACGATTTTAAAGAGGGGGGTAAAACACCAAACAAGGGTTAACGACCTGATAATGTGTCCTACTATGTGTATTACATAGAAAGAGATAAAATGATACCTAAAATGACGATTCCTAAGGGCTGGGAATCCTGTAGTCAACCACTTAATTCATTTCTTGAATATGTTTTCGAACATTTTCCTCCAACTTCGGGTAGGCTTCTTCTCCAAATTTGTCAATGAAGTATGTTTTGGCTATTTGTTTCTTCAGTTCTTTTTCTACTTATTTGTCGTCAGAAGGACCAGACAACACCTTCAGCACATCTTTGATTCTTTTCAGAACACCACATTTTGCAATCACTTTTTAGAGTTTTTCAAACACTTTATTCATACTGAGAGTTTGTGAGTAAATTAGAGAAAAAGGGAAAACGTGAGTAGATACTGCGATAGTTTGTGAGTACTTAAGAGAGAGAAGAAAGAGAATGTGAGCAGAAACGAAGAGAAAAACACGTCTTCACTAGAAACACTAATGTCGCGTGCGAACTAGGTGAGAAGTGAGAACACAAAAATGTTACCTCGCCCAATACAACACGACCCATGCTAATTAACTCGAACCCATATTCACTAACCCGCCCTACTAAGAAATCCTACATACCATATCCGTTAAGAACCCGAGATGATTTTTTGGTAAGAATACCATCATCCCAAACCATACCAGCATCATCACAATCCCCATCCCTACACCCGCGGTGCCACATACCACAGTCGACACCATTACCATCATCCCAACCCACACCAATGGCACCACAAATCTCCATCCCCACACCAATAGCGACACCACAATCACAGTTGACACCAACAACCCCACACTGGCAGCACCAGCATCCCAATCCTCACACCGGTGGCTTAGTCAGCGTGCCACAGTCACCACCATCCTCACCCACACCGGTGACAACAAAACTGGAATTTCAGAGAGACGGCTCAAGAGAATTAGGTTTAAATTTATTTTTATTTTTAATTACACTAATACCCTTAGGTTGATGGTTTTAAAAATTTCACTAATTGGTTTTTTTGTTCAAAAAAATTGGAGAAAATGCTACCTCCGCTCCATAATAGGGATGTTAGTTTTTTCCAATAAAAAAATATATTATTATTTTATTGCCATATCTTTGTCCCGGTACTATTTTATTTTTTAAAAACCTCGTCACGTCTGTACTTCATAGGCTCGATTCAATCCTAATATACTAATACTCTATATACACACACACACACATATATATATATATGAAGGTATTAAAAGATATTATAATAAAACAAGGGTAAATATATATTTATAAATATGATCAGAGCGGGATGGAGCGGGTTTAAACACAAATCCACCTCTGCTCTGAACCCAAATTGGATTTTAAAACATAATATCGTCCCCCGCTACTCCTAAACGGAGTCTACCAAATCCGGCCCAATTGTCACCTCATTATTAATCCCTTGTTCTGAACTTCTGAATGTATTAAATAAAATAAGGAAAAAAAAATGTATTAAATAAAATATTAAAGCTTATATTACATGGCTAAAGTGGAACGGTGTCCTTTCATTGCAAGGGCAAAATCGTCTTTACATCTTCTGTTAGATGCACTTTCATGGCGTGATTTTATTTGCAGTTTAACCCTTATTTTTCAGAATTTGTTTTTTTCTTTTTTTGCAGCGAGGGATAATTCAAGGGAACTTTTAGCAATTTACCCTTTTTTTATTGTAAAAATTTGGGGAACGGAGTTTCTTACGACCCGAGGTCTGAACCCAAACGGACCCTCCTCTCCTCCCTCTCTCTCTCTCTCTCTGAACTTGAACGGTTTCTCCGACCATCTCTCTCTCTCTCTAGCGCTGGGAGTTGGACTGAATTGAGGAGCTGATGGGGAGACCTCCGAGTAACGGAGGGCCCGCCTTCCGCTTCAACCCGACTGAGGTAACCTTCTTCTTTCTTATATACTACTTGATATATATATATATATATATCCACACACAGACACACATTTATTCATATCAATTGGTTCAATTTATGTGTTTTTATTTTTACAATTGACTGCTTATATATCTGAGTTCTGAATATGTTGTTGATTTTATCTCGTCGGGAAGTTGTATGTTTTGTGCTATTTTTTTGTAATCCAACTTTTTTCATGATTTAATCTCGATCTATTTTTCTTTCTTTCAACTTTCTAGGTCATTTCCATTATGGGATTTGTTTGTTTGCAATTTGGAAAAAATCTTACAAATTTCAAAATAATTTCTTATGTACTTGTTATAACTTATCATATAATCGACGACATTTTAGCTAGTTTCACGAGTACTTTTTTTTGTTCTTAATTTTTTTTTAATTTGTTTTGAAGGGTTTGAGTTCTACAACATTTGTGGTACAATATCACGTCTGATAGATAGAGTCCGGCTGTTAAAATAATAGCTTTGCCTACGCGTTTGCCTCCTAAGATTTTATCCATCTAGTGTGTGTGATGCAATTTTAACGCTGATAAAGCTTCCTGTTTTTCTTTCTTCCCCCCCCAAAAAAAAATTTGGAGCTACTGCAATTTAAGACAATCACTTTGCTAATGTAAAAGCATTCTGTATTCATATGTGGTAAAAAGATTTTTAAACCTGGTTATACAATCTAAAATGTTCAATGAAAACATCTTTTTATCAGACTGAACAAGCTGATCGTGCATAACTTAAAATGCATGCCAATTAAGCTTTTCCTTGTTTGCACTATGGGTATCCATTTAATGCATGTGTTAATTTCCCTTCCTTTGTCCAGCGTATACAGTGAAAATGCTATTATGTATGTCATATGTCGATATCATTTTGGAGGTTTTAGATATATATGAGAAAAACTCAACAGTATAATTTTTTACTGGCTCTTTCTTAAGGTAGCGGAGATGGAAGCTATTCTGCAGGAACACAATACTCAGGTGCCGGCACGTGAAGTTCTCGTAGCTCTTGCTGAGAAGTTCAGGTATGTAGCTAATGTGCATTGCTCTAAGAATATTAACACTTGGAGGAAACTTCTTGTTCATCTACCGAAGGGTTGTAACCCTATTGTATAACCTTCCCATCCTCAAAGAGGAGGGGAGGGGTTCGAGACCTGGTGTGGGCTAAAAATGTGTTCCCCCCTCAAGCTAGGAAAAAAAAGAAAACTTCTTGTTCATCTTATCAGCATCAGAAGTCAGGTTGTGATGTGGTTTGTCTTTGGTTGTAGTGCTTCAGCAGAGCGATCAGGAAAGGTTGTAGTTCAAATGAAACAAGTAAGATTCTTTTTGCTTTTCTGCATGATGACGACCCATGAAGAATCTTTTGCTAATTTAGAATTTCTGTACAGGTATGGAATTGGTTCCAAAATAGGCGGTACGCTCTTAGGGCAAAAGCAGCTAAGGCTCCTGGTCCTGGAAAGTTAAGTGTAACACATACACCTCGGGATGATTCATCTACAGTGAGAAATGTGCCTCAGGCTCCTCAACCTGTACCTGCTCCTCCAGGTAGAATTAGTTTATGTCTATGTCTTTTAAAATCACTTCTTGCCTCGAGTTGTAGCACGCTTATTTGGTGTTCACTAACATTTTTGTCTGATGCTATGTTAAGTTTCTGTAGTTTTAGCATGCTTATTTGGTGGTCACTAATTTTTTTTTCTAATGCTATGTTAAGTTCTAGTTTGAATCCCAAGTTGATATTGCTCCCTAGTCACCTCTACTGTGGGTACTCGATTACTGTATGAGAGTCCATGTTCATTCTCAACTCAACAAAGCCTTATCCAACTATTTGGCATTGACTACATGAATCCCGTTTTGCTTGAATTAATGTTATTGAAATGCCTAAACTATTGACATGGAGTTGGCTATTTTTATCAAATTGGTTAAGTGAATATACTGAAATTAAATATCTTGATACCAGGTTTTGTTGCTTATCTAACTATGCATTTCATGTGATTACATTTATTTGTGCCTAGTGCTTTCCATTTATGCAATATGTTTCACAATTTCTCTTCTATGACTATTTTTTTTAGTTTGAACTGTTACTTCTGGATAAATTATTATTTTACTTTTATAGAGTATATATCCTAACAGGTTCTTTTCACCAACTTTCTCACCAGGGAAACTATTTTTTGTTGTTTCTTCTTTGTAATCTATATTCCATTTTCTCATATCTTTTATTCTTAATTGATTCACATGATGAAATGACATGTTCAAAAACGTTTCTATCTCTGGTTACTGGTGCAAAACCCAATAGCTATCAAGATCAAAGGTTATGAAAACACATCTTAATGTTCTATCATTTAGTGATCTGATTGACGTGAATATTAAGGAATGGCATGATTGTAAATATTACGAGTATATGTTACCCTAACGAATGTTCATGATTTGGATGCATATACCATACTTTGTATGGTACTTGCGAAGTGAGAGTGGAAATGCTAACCAAGTACGGTAGATGCCTTAACAAATCCAACTTCTGGTTCTACATATGAAGGGACCGTACCATTCTTTAGTTGCAGACACACAATGTTTCTGGCCAAATGATTTGGTCTAGATAAATTGGGTAAAATTTTCAAATTGGAAGCATTATTACATCCTGTGACAACCTTATTGTTAGGTGTTCTACAAGTGTCAATTTGATACTACCATTAGAGGCTAAAAGCTTGGCTTGTGACCAAGCAGTACGTTCAAACCTCTTATGTATACTATTTTGTCTGCTGTTGGTCATCTAAATCAGTCATAGGCGGGTGAGCTTGTTTCTGATTATTCTCATAGGAGTATTATTCTCATAGAAACTTTCTACAATACCTAGCTGTTTGCCGTGAGAACTGTCATGTACATATGTGACTTCTGGCTGTCTTCCCAGTTTTTTTTCTCTTTGCAAATTTATCTTAGAATGACTTCTGAAATACTTCCACCTTGTTTGACAATTTGTTTCCACCCGTCATCTTACTTCAATTTATTTTCCCTATTTATTTTATTATTGATTCGAAGTACAGCAAGGACTATTCCAGATAATTCTCAGTTGGAGTTTGAAGCTAAATCTGCAAGGGATGGTGCATGGTTAGTATTTGTGGCCATTAAGGTTTACAACTTCTGGATGTTGATTATTCAATGACCAGATACTTTCTGATAAGTAATTACTAATTTTTGTAAATTATATTAATTCATTTGTGTTCCTTTCCTCAGGTATGACATTGCAACCTTTCTATCCCATAGATATCTTGAGACGAGTGATCCGGTAATTCTTGCTACTGAATTTTCCTTTATATATTTATACTAGTAAAAGAATGTGCGCGATGCATGTGGTTAAAACTTAATTTGTGATTGGAGTTATAATTCCAATATTAAGAAAATAAAATTACTACTTTAACAACTCTAATATTACGTAAACATTTAAAATTATTTGTTGTTTTGTTTTTGAACATATTTTATCTTATGAATTCCTGAGTTACTAGCGCAAAATGATTTGTAATCAATTTATTTTTGCTATTGTTTATCTTCTTCTTTGCAACTTATCACATCATTGTAGAATTCGTCCCTCCCCTCTTCCTTAAAAGAGGAAGGTATTTACTTTTAAGACTATTGATAGATTTAAGCGAGTATATTTTTATCAACAAGTTTTATGAGTAAGATAAAAGTTCTTAACTATACTAGTTCCTCCAATGGACAACTTATATGAATAAATAAAAATGTTATCTAACATTCAATATTGAAAAATATATTTAACTTAATGTACTACATCCTTGGTTGCCTAGTTTTTCATTCCCACAATAGCCCATTGACACTAATATATAAAAGAAGATTAGGATAAAGGAATAAGGGCTAGCCCAGAGCACGAGGCCCCTGCCATTGCGAGGACTGGAGATGGTCAGATATATGCAGCCTTACCTCCGCATGCGGAGAGGCTGTTTCTTTGATTCGAACCCGTGACCTCCAGGTCACAATGGAGCAACTTTACATTGCGCCAAGGTCCACCCTCATTAGGATAAAAGGAATGAGGATATAAAATCAAGCAATAGAACTAAAAGTCTTTATCTGATTGATCATAGGCATTAATCAAATGGCACAAATTCCAAGGAAAGAGCCAGGTAATACAGGTTCCTAATGAAAAAGGCACAATCCAAATATCAATACTATAAACTTAGCAGAATTGAGATTCGATATTACTTACATTATGGTGACTTTGGGTGCCACTAAAAGGAAGCTACCTGCATCTGGACGTCAATAGGATCACAATCTTCACCAAATGGTTCTTGAGATGAAACCATAGTTGTGTGGATAAATAACTGGCGAGTACAAAATTTGATCAACCTATTGCAAAAACTTCGTTCATTAGGTATTAGCTGTTTTCCTTTCTTAAACATTTGCACTATATAAAAGTACTAGTTACATCTATATTGATTGATTGAGAGAGAGAGAGAGAGAGAGAGATGATCTAATATTGTACCGTGGGTTTTATGTGCATGGACGGTTACAATAGAGAGATTAAGTTGGTGAATGAAACAAATTACTTAACGTACATAACACAACTTTTGTCACACACACACACACACACACACACATATATATATACACACATTATAATATAAAGTAATATATTTTTTTTATAGAAATTCTATGTACATTTATATAAAAAAAAATATATAGAAATTCTACCTGCATTTCATATAGGTATACAAGTGAGTTTTTAGAAGGAACATACAATGAATCCTCCTACCTAGTTTGCATAGATTTGTTATTGTGATTGTTCTCTATTGATTGTGCATGTGTCATGTGGTGACTCTTGTGGGCGGGTGTGATGTGGACGGGTGCAAGAGACACTAGGCGAGCTACCACACTGGCAGGCTACAGGGTGCTCTATCACAAATTGCCTGGGTGTGAAGAAGGGGATGTGCTTATAGGTAGTATGTTCTCTTCAAATGGTACGAGACATTTTGGGGTAAAATTCAAGAGCAAAACCGTGTGGACTTAGGTTCAAAGCAGACAACATCATATCATGTGGTGGAGCGGGTTGTTACAAATGGTATCAGAGCTGGACCCAGTCGGAAGTGTGCTGACAGGGACGTCGGGCTTCCTAGGGGGGTGGATTGTGGTAACCCTTGTGGGCGGGTGTGATGTGGACGGGTGCAAGAGACACTGGGCGAGCTGCCACACTGGCAGGCTACAGGTGCTCAATCTCACATCGTTTGGGTTTGGAGAAGGGGATGTGCTTATATGTAGTGTGTTCTCTTTAAATGGTATGAGGCATTTTGGGGTAAAACCCAAGAGCAAAACCGTACGGGCTTGGGCCCAAAGCGGACAATATCATACCATGTGGTGGAGCGGGTTGTTTCTTGTCCTCTCATTTTTATTTTATTTTTTATATTCTTCATGGCTATCATATATCTTTAGATATATAATAAAGCACAGGTACTCTACGTATATGCTACTTGATCCTTCACCCATTGGCATGTTTGTCACTAGTCTTTACCATAACTTATCATATGGTCACACCAGATCTATGCAAAAACAATGATTGATGGATTAAAATGGCCCTTATTCAGTAACTCAGGATACTATTGATTTTGCTTATGGTATTCTTGGCAAATTCCTTTAATGTGCACAGAACCTTGTCTGAAAATAAAAGAGAAAAAAGTGTACGCAGAACTTCTATTATTACACTCTTATTGTTTATACCTGCAAACCAAGTTAATTATACTAGTTTTTCTTTCTTTTTTTGGTAAGTTAGTTATATACTAGTTTTTCTCCTTGAATGTGTGCTAGAAGTTAAAGATGAGGTTCCTTTTTCAATTTGTCTTTCTTTTTATGGGTTACCTTTTCATGACCTTTTGCATTCTGTCTTTCTCATGCTACAATTGAAATTCTGCTGACTGTTTCAGGAAGTTCTGGTTCGGTTTGCTGGGTTTGGAGCAGAGGAGGATGAATGGGTTAATGTTCGCAAGCATGTCAGACAGCGGTCTCTCCCATGTGAATCATCAGAATGTGTTGCAGTTCTCCCAGGAGATCTAATACTCTGTTTTCAGGTACTAATTTCTGTATATTGATGCTCTAAAAAAACCTACGTGGTCAACTGTGAAGTAAAAAATATTCATATTCGTTAGATCTTTCAGAACCCTCTTTTCAAGGTTCTTAAATGATTTTCAGGAAGGCAAAGAGCAGGCTCTTTACTTTGATGCCCATGTTATTGATTCACAAAGACGGAGGCATGATGTAAGAGGGTGCCGTTGTAGGTTTTTGGTGCGTTACGATCATGATCAGTCTGAGGTAAAAAAATTTAGCACCCTTCATTTAGACTTTTTAAGGTACCACTTTTGATGAATTGATCAAAGGAAACATGAGTTTTTGATCCGGAAATTACTTTGATTTAATTTGGGGTGCTCAACTTTTTAACGTGTCATGTAGGAATGGGTTCTAGTTTTTTTTTTTACTTGAAAAGCGGTTTCTTCCTATGTCTCTTGGTTTCAGTCATTTTTTGCAGGTTCCCTCCCGTTTCCAAGCTTTAATGGGAAAGGAACTCCTAATTTTGACACCTTTGATTGGAAAATGAAAACAATACCTTTTTTTTTTGGTTTTGTTTTTATTTAACATAGTTTTTCAGGCAGAAAAACACATATACCATGTACTACTTCCATTCTGCATTTAAGAAATAAACATGCATTAAAAAGCACATTCTATCAAGCCATCTGACCCTACCATACTCCCTGCATTTTGAAGTTACTCATATTTTGGTGCATTTATGTTGGGTAATATTTATTCAATTCTTAATTTTTCCCTTCAGGAAATTGTGCCTCTGAGAAAGGTTTGCCGACGGCCTGAAACTGATTACAGGTTGCAGCAACTTCATGCTGTAAACGAGTCTGCATCTGTTAAGCAACATAAAATTGATGCGGATCCTTATATAGGCAGCGCTGTGAGGGTCTATCCTCCAACTGAAACAGCACAAAAGCAGCAGAAACCAGAGGAACATGCACAGGTAGCAGCAGTACCCCCTGCTTCTCATGCAAAATTTCCTTCAGTCACCGAAACTAATGTTCTGCAACCAAAAATTGTCGAGCCTGAAAGTGTTAGTAATGTGACAAATTCAAATGTCTCAGCGAACAATGTTGTCATGACGAGTACTAGTAATGTGACAAGTTCATGTGCCCCATTGGGCAATGTTGTCACGGCGAGTGGTGGTAGTGTGGCGAGCTTATGCGTCCCACCGGTTAATGTTGTCACAACGAATACTGGTAATGTGGTGGGTTCATGCGTCCCACCGGCTAATGTTGTCACGACGAGTACCGGTAATGTGGTGGGTTCACCGAGTAATGTTGTCATGACGACTGCCTGTAATGTTGCAAATTCAAACATCCCTTTGGAGAATGTTGTCACGACAAGTACTAGCAATTTGGCAAATTCAAATGTCCCACCGGCTAATGTTGTCATGACCAGTGGCACTGCTACAAGCAACCGTGATGAAGATATGCCACAAGGATAGTAATTGGCATTTGACATCTTTTTCCTTTTCCCTGTTGGATAGTAGTGACTTTTCCCCAAGGGGAGGAGAATTGGGTAGTGGTTTCCGAATGCAATGTTTCATTGCTGTAAGTCATAAGTTAGTTTAGAAAAAGCTTGGACTCATAAGATTGACATGGCATTCTTGAACTTACAGGATTCAAAATTCCATTGATGTTACCATGTTTTGTACGATAAGTAGCGTCATTGACTCTGGACTCTTCTTGATTAATCTGACTTGTTATGTAGCATGAAACCTGTATATGTCTGTTTTTCACTATTAGATGCTTCATGTCCTTGTCTTTGAATCGTCTTTTATATAAGTTTATTTTTTTCTTTTTTGGGTTCAATACTAACTATGAGAATTGAATTCATGAATTAACTAGTCAGAGTTTCGACTTTAGCAACTGAAACCTAAAATTTCTGCACTGGGAACCATTTGGAATAACTGCAGGACTGCGAGGATAATTGTAAACTGTGGTGCACCACTGACTACCGGCCACAAATGCTCTCTGTTGTTGAGTGTAGCACCACAATCTTGGATGGCGTCTGAATCATTTTCTGTAGCGTGCTGCGAAGATTTCAACACAATTAAATTGTTTTGAAACATGATTAAATTGTTTTTCAGCACTATATATATATATATATATATATATATTATTTTTTTTATAGTTTCAACAACGTTACTCAGAAATGTTTTAACACATCACACGTTACTTGCTTCAAATTAGAAGTAAAAAATGTGTTGAATTAAGATTTAAACTCGCTGTGTACATAGTACGCTATAGTAGGTAGAGGAGTCGCTACAACAGAGGACTCAGACTCCCTTGAACGAGGGATGGTTGGTTACAATGTCGCGTTGGTAACATTAATAATTGTTGTATAATAATTTAGAATGTGGAGGTGGAGTTTGGTCATGGTCATGGTCACCATCCTAGGTTGGCTGTGCATGGACCACCCGATCTTTGGAGAGGTGACCCTACCCAAGCTTTGATCATAAGCCCAAACCCACTAACCATCAAGCTTCAGCTGAAGCTGAAGCTGAAGCTGAAGTTGATCCCATTTCCATTTGTAGAGCTTGACTATAGTTTAGTCATTAAGGAAGTGCTTTTGATGGTTGCTTAGCTTTTAATTGTTATTTTGTCCTCTTGTGCAGTGGCAGCAACTCTTTTGTCAGTCCTCATGTTCCTACAAGTAACCCTTCACCCACCTCATTTCGTTGTTGCAGTCCCTACCTTCTTTCATTCTGTGATTAAAATATCAAAGGTCATCAATAACTATATCATATGAATGGAAATAAATAAATAAATAACTATACATATATCATATGCGACCATCGCTACAAGGTAAACTCAAATCAACCAATAATACATTCGACCGTTAGCTAAGAAATCTAAGCAGCATAATTTTACTAGTCATATTTATTGACGTGTCAGTAGATTATTAGTGGAAAACGTGCAGATGTATGGGTACCATCACACAAGGTACAAACTCCAATGACCATTTTCACACCCACGCGCTTACTCTGCGCTGCTTTCTATCACCACAGCTCTCGCACACAGAAATTTGCCAACCAGGCTTTTGGTTCTATGAACAGTTGAGACCCACTCTCGTTTATTGCGTGTAGATGGGATATATAGATAGTTTTGTACGGATCTCAAATGAGTAATAAAATCATGCAATGTTTTTCACCTTCTATAAAAGCGCGTGGGTGGAAATATGTTTCGCTTCATCATTCAATTCATGCACACCATCATGGCCTCTTCTCTCGGCCTCCAGTGACCAGTCACGTGCATCTCTGGATTCGTCTGTTTCACCTCGTCCCCATCGGTTCCCGATGTCATCAAATTTCCCAATTACCCCTACATTCCATGATAATTATACAGAATGACACTAAGTTAAATGACGTGGAACTTGCATATCACACCCCCATCAATTGAACTCGAATAGGTCGGACCATCATAATTTATCGTTTATCAATAGACGAAAAATATAATTTATAGTTTACGGACATGGACTTTGCCCTTTATGCACAACATAGCATTCAACTCCCCCACAAAAAATGGGGTATTATCGTGCAAGAGTATTTTCGTGCAACACCAAGGGTATTATTGTCATATTAATGAACTAGTCATGCTTGTTGCTATTGAACCTTTAAAACATCGTTACTTTTGGATAAAGACAAAACGCATTTCGTCATCTTCCATTCAACACCTCTCTCTCTCTCTCTCTCACACATCACTTTCACTCCATCTGTATCTATCTCTATCTGTAGCTATCTCTGCAACCACAATCCACATGCAAGAAAAACACAACTTTTTTTTCTTCTCTCTTTGTTCTCTTCCACTCAAAAAATTCATCAAGATTTGCTGTAATTCAATGGCCGTAACATCACAATGACGGACTCAGAAAGACCCCATCGCACCGGAAGTACAAGCAGCGAGCTCTTCATCTGCTTCACCTCTCGCCTTTCTTCTTCTTCGTCCTCCATGAAACTCACTTCAAAGTCTATCTTAAGTCCCGCCCGGTCAAGAGACGTACCTGTTACACTCTCCAACTCTCTCAGCCGAAGACTCAGAAGCAATGGAAGCATGAAAGGAGGCCAAGCATCGCCGATGTTCCCCACCGGCGGCAAGAAACGAGGTAGCGCATTCGAAAACCCCGAACCCTCGTCTCCCAAAGTCACCTGCATTGGGCAGGTTCGAGTCAAGACCAAGAAACAAGGGAAGAAGATGCGAACCCTCTCGAGAAGGCGAGGCGGCGAAGTGAGTTTTCGGAAATCAGAGCAGAGTCGTGAAGGGTTGAATCAAAACCAGACGCTGTATAATCAAACCAATGCGAGCAATCAATTTCATCAACAGCACCAAGACAGTTTGACTCACAGAAATCAGAGATGGCTTCATTTGCCATTGACGATTTGTGAAGCCCTGAGAGCATTTGGGTCTGAATTCAGCTGTCTGTTCCCGTGCCGGTCCTCGTGTTCTTCGACAAGCGAGAGGGAGAAGGAAGAGAAGGGTTCGGTATCAGACGGTGGTGGGAATGGTCGGAGTTCTTGCGGAGCTGTGTTTGCGAGGTGGTTGGTGGCATTGCAGGAGGTTGGTGAAGGAGGAAAAGGGAGGGATATAGAGTTGGTGGTGGGAGGACAGGAAGAGATGAGAGAGTTTAGTGAGAGAAATTCGAGGAGGTATCATGTGATGGATGAGATTGAGATTAGAGATGAGAAATGTGAATTGAATGGTGATGTTGTGGAAGAAGAGGAAGGCAGAGTTAGCATTTGTGTTCCGCCGAAGAATGCTCTGTTGTTGATGAGGTGCAGATCTGATCCCATGAGAATTTCAGCTCTCGCGAACCGGTTCTGGGAGTCACCTTTGCCTAAAGATGAAGAAGAAGACGACGACGATGATAATAAAAGTAAGGATGGTGATGGAGACGAAGAAGAACAAGTACTGAATGTAGTAGGAGGAGGTGAAGTAAAAGATGAGCTGAGAATGGAAAGCAAAGAGGATGAAGAGTGTGAAAAGTGGGTTTCAGATGAAGCTTATAAAGAACAAGAAAACTTGCAAGAAGCAGAGGCAGGGCTTGTAATGGAGATTACACAAGTAGCTGAAGAAGTAGAAGAAGAAAACCCAGAGAATTTTAATGAGGAATTACAATTACAAGAAGTCCAAGAGGTGACCCAGATTACAGTAGTGGAAGAAGAAAATGAAGCACCTGATAGAACTTCCACTGAAGCTCTTTTAGATCAAGAAACCCTTAAAAGTGAAGAAGCAAAGTTGTTGACTCAAGAAGAAGAAGAAGAAGAAGAAGAGAGAGGAGCGAGTCAGTCTTCTTCAATACTGTCCATACATTCAGTTACAGAAGATGAGGACGAAGCAGAGGCTGAAGTATTGGTAGAAATAGTTCTGGAAGAAGAAGCAGATAAGTCAACGGAAGAGACAGAGACCCAAGTGAGACTTTCGGGAGAGAAAGTGACCCAAGAGAGATCTGAACCAGAAGAAGATACCCAAGAAAACCACCAAGACGAAGAACGAACAGAGTCACAAGAAGAGAGAGAAATCCATGCAGAGGTAGAGAGAGAAAGCTCGGTGTTGCCGGACTGCTTGCTGCTGATGATGTGCGAGCCGAAGCTGTCAATGGAGGTCTCCAAGGAGACATGGGTCTGCAGTACGGACTTCATCAAATGGCTGCCACCAGAGAGACAAGTCAAACCAAAGAACGGCAGTGATGAGCCAAAGAAGAAGAGGGTCAGCATTGACTCCAATCCTGCGCTCCCTCCGCACCCTGCGCAGCAACAACCTCTCCAGCAGCCGCCGCGGTCGTCCTGTTCCCTGCCGTTGCCGGCGTCAGCCGTCGCAGGCGCGTCGACGGGGACGGTGAT